>ML373262.1:0-38811 GCA_005239525.1 Nicotiana knightiana | reverse complement strand
GCTGGCGTTATGGACCTAACGCCCCCCTAACGCCAGGGAGGGCCAGGCCTTATGGGGTAAACGCCCCCCTAACGCCAGGGGGGGCATGCCTTATGGGGCAAGCGCCCGGCTATCGCCCGGGCGTCTCCTTTTGCGTATTTTTGACGTATTTGCATCCCTTTAGCTCCGTTTCCATTTCCAATTCACCTACACATGAAATAAACTCCATTAAGCACATAACAGGTGTAATTTTATCATTAATGCTCATAAAATGTAAGGTATATCACATGCTAAACCGTGCAATTTAGTCTCGCATCAGTTCCCGGCCAAACAGCTTCTGTGAATTTGTACGAGTTAGCAAACAACCAAATAAAGGCTCAATTAAGAGGGGATTTAAGTCTTAAGCATGCAAATGTTTGAAAATAGTAAAGAAGGTTAGATTTTGAAAGGATTACGATCTAAGCATGTAAAGGGTATCCTAGGTTTGTAATAATATGGATAACATCAGTACAATACCCGGTAATCACTCCTCGAAGAGGGGCTACACATGTTATTAGCGCACCAGTCATCATATCCATATTCTACCCTTTCCCACCCCGTGAAGGTAATTAAACTGTGTGTTGGTCACGAACTCTATTGCGTGTTGTTACCCGCCCCTTCCTCTCAGTCCAGGAAGAGGTTAGGACTACTATCCTAAAGGGGGGGGGGGGGGGACTAGGCAGACCCTCAGTTTTGAAAGGTAAAATTCTTAGGCGACAAATAAAGAACACATAGGACTGCAGTAAATAGGAACACATAAGAGCATGAAAGAGGCTCAAGTGTACCTTCGCTAATAATGCACATAAACAGCACAACTCAAACACACGTAAGGACATTAATTAAATTCTGAAACCTAAGATAAGGTGTCTAAGTGAGTTTAGAAGATAAACAAATATATACGTCTATTTTATTACTCAGAAAGCCCTAATCAGTTTTGCTAAGTGATGTAAATCGGATAATGTAGAGTCAGTTACCAATTTCTATTAAAATCAGACGTGATAATCATATGAAATATTATTTTTTACCTTTCATGAATCAGTAGTTTAAAATAGGAGTAGTTATTTAAATGTAAACGAAATCCTAGAGCATGGTATTTAATATGCACATATAAATGCAGGATGGTTAAGACATAATTTCAAGATGCACGAAATTCCTAAAGAATGATTTCTAAAATGCACAAAGAGCTACGAGATGGTTAAGACATGATTTTGAATGCACAAAAGTAACAATTTTTATTTTGATTTATTATCCTAGGAGCAGGATTTCTAAGTGGTAGGCATGAGCATAAATTAACGACATGTTGTACGTTAAAGCAGTAACATCTAATGCATTTTTGAAATGGTTTGAATGAACATATTGGTCCTAAGCATGGATTCTAATCCAGATATAGGCAATGTAAAAATCTAGGGCATGATTTCTTCCCTTGTGTATCTGTAGCATGCATGGTTACCCCTTCCCTTTTTACTATCCATTCCGCAAGAGTTGTTCACAAATTAATACAAGCCAATGAATGAATTACATAAATAGAAATAGAAAATCAAGAATCTATTCTATAGGGAGCCTTCAATTAGGCCCAGATTTCCTAAAGCCTCCAATAGTCTCATATACCTCAGTCCATAGACAAATCAGAGTCTAGGTGCATCAAAGTTCCCTAAGGATCTCATGGATCCCGGACAGTGCTTAAACCTAGACTTAGTAACTAAGAATTTAATCAGTGCAGTGTTGAATGGCCAACCTCAGTGTGTCAGAGTTCGCAGGGAGCTCAAGGTTCCCAAAGCAGTGCTCACACTAAGGGGGCAAAACTTAAGGGTCTAAGAACAAAGTGAAATGCAGGAGGTGATTTGAGAAGAGTTGAGTTAAAAGAGCATTTCTGAAAACAGTTTATTTATTTGAAATAGGTTTACATATCAGTAAGTGAGTGACTTAGGAAAATAGTTTTGAAAAGAATAGGGGATGGAGAAATCTACCAGTACAGCACATGGGGGAACAAACACAAACAAGGAAGTAGGGATCGGGGACACATAGGCCATACATAGAAACAGGTTGATATACAAATTGATGTTAGAGAAGCACTAAAGTAACATAGACCTGTACAAGGCCTAAACAATCACAGACCTAGTTTGTCACAAAGAGTTCATACCAAAAATTAAGCATAATCAGATTGAGGGAGTATTGGGGAGGGGACAACACACAATAAAAATAGTCACACATAGGTTCAGGAAAGTTCTAGGTATAATATAGAGACAAATTAGCATGTGGTGCATGTTACAGTATACTAAGAACTGAAGAAGACACAGGCAGAATCATGTTGAAACATGCAGGGGGGATAGTAAACATGTTGAAGCTAAAGGAAAGGGTGTTAAGAACTAAAAGTAGCAAGCATATAGACTACCATAAGTAAAAGCAGATTATAAACAAGATGAATCGAAATACCCAAAGAAACATATTGTTTTAAAACTTTAAACATAAATTGTAAACATACCAGTTGAAAGATATCAAATACAGAATGAGGAGTAAGCAAATAGAATCTCCAGTCTTGGCTTGCAGCTGACTGGTAGTAGCAGGTGATCAAGAGAATAACAGTAGTGATTATATATATGTGTAAGAGAGAGTTGAATAGTGTGTATATTCTTTTGTTGTGTTATTGAAAGACGGGAGTCTTTATAGCTGAGAAACAGGTCGTAACAATAAGGTAGGAATCATAGTAACATGGTAATTAAGGAACCTAGAATCAATTAATCAGAAAATCAAGGCAAGTACTCCCTTAATTTAAGGGATTTCAAATCCAAACGGTAAAACCAGTAGCATATAAGGCAAGGAAAATCAGTATGTGATTAATAAGGAAAGAATCAAAGTTTATTAAGCATAGGGTAGTCAATTAGGACTAGATTCAGAAAACTCCAATTAAGGAATGATTCAGTAAAAATAGAGTACTATAGAAAATAAGGTAATGGAATCAATTAATTTTAAACAGACGAGTAGAATTCTACGGTTTTAAATAAAACCTCTCAATCAGACCATAAAATACGGAAATCAGAATCAGTCAAAAGAGAATCATGATTCTATAATTCAACATATATATAGAGAAGGACAAACAATCATAGCAAACAGGCAAGTTAAGCATTATTTGAGTGAAAGAGACAAGAGATGAACAAATCTAGATGAATAATCACACAAGTAAGCTAAAGAATCAATAAACACAAGCATGGTAACCAAAGAATCATAACAAGAACCAAGTAATCAGGATAATACAAGGAACCCAGATAAAAGGGATCTCAAAAATTAGGTCTTTTTAACATAGGCGAGTTAAAAAGCAAATAAAGCATAGAATCAGTCGAGATATGCAAAGAAAAGGTTTAAATGTAAAGGAAAAAGTCAGTTTAAACGAGTCCAGAAGAACTTTGAGAAACCCTAATTTTAAAGGAAGTAAAAACGGTTTAAAGTTGACGATTTTTAAAGAGAGGTTTGAGAACAATGTAAAATATAGAGAGAACCATGCTTGAATCGTAAAAAAAAAGTAGCACGAATCTATGAGATTTAAACAAAATTAGGGTTTCAAAGGAAAACCAAGTAGAACGGAAGAACTTGTTGTAAACCTCAAGGATCGTAATAAATATTGTGTGATTTTGCCTAAAATCACACCGGAGAGGCCATGAACACCCAAAACAACAACCCTAGACATAAGTCAGCATGGCCCAGGGCCCTTGAAGGCCTCAGAGATGATGAGCAAGGTGAGGGGAAACCATTGGAGGCTTGGGGTTGAGAGGTGGTCGACGGAGAAGGCCAGAGAGGGAGGTGGCAGCTGAAGGAGGCTAGGGTTAGGTTCAGAGAGGGGGGAGAGACGAGAGCATGGGAAGGCAGCCGGGGTTTGGGAATGGGTTAGGGTTAGAGGTCTTTAGGAATTAAAAATGGAAAAGGGGTGTTTGGACCGTTGATCTCCAAGATTAGGTCGGGTAGATGGGTTCCGGGTTTGGGTAGGTGTTTATAGAATCTGGGTTGGGTAATTGGGTAGGAAATTGATTTAAATTTGGGCTATTGAAAGCCAAATTTGGCTATGATTTAAATAGCCAATTTCCCTATTTTGATTTTAATAAAAAATAATGAATAGTTTTTTGAGAATAATTTTTCTATACCAAAATGATTAAAAATGTATAATGATCATTTTAAAAATATAAGGGCCAATTTTACACGAATAAAATATAATTATACATTAAACGGGCTAACATTGCAATTATATGCAATTTAGCTTGAAAATATCAAATATAATTATAAAAAATGCATAAAAATTATATCAATTACATTTTGGTATAATTATAGAAGTTGAATGAATAAATCATCATAACAATAATTTTAGAAATAATTATTGCAGATTTTATGACTAAAAGGGGAGAAAATTAATCGATTTAGACCCTTAAAATTATGGGAAAAATGATAAAAACCTTGATCATGCTTATGTATGCATATATATGCTATTTGGAAAATTTATGCATATTTAAAATATATAGGAAAAATTGGGTATCAACAGAGGGCAACCGGTGGAGGATGCCACCTAGGAGACCGAGCAGGAGATGCGAAGCAGATATCCTCGCTTATTTGAGACTCCAGGTATGTTTTAGACCTGTTTGTAGGAAGAACATTTGTTTAACAGGGGAGGATGTAACGACCCGTCCTGTCGTTCCGTGAGATTAACCCTGTTTACCCTATTTAGCCTTTGTTATGTGCTAGTTAACCTAATTATCATGTGTTGGGTCAGTTTGTTCGGGTTCAGGGTGGTCGTGGTGAGAACCGAGACACTTAATCTCTTAAACAAGCTTAATAATTGGAAAAGTCAATTGAGAGTTGACTTATCGGTAAACGACATCGGAATGTAGATTTTGTGGCTCGAATAACTTCGTTAGGTGTTTTGGGGCTTAGTAGTGTGTTCGGAATGTGATTTTGATGTATGGTGTAGAATTAGGCTTGAATTGGCAAAAGTTAGTTTTTGGGGATTTTCGATCGGCAGTGGAAAATAGGTTATCGAGGTCGGAATGGAATTCTGAAAGTTGGAGCAGGTTTGTAGTGTCATTTTGGACGTGTGTGCAAATTTTCAGGTCATTCGGACGTGTTTTGGTTGGTTTTGGCATCATTCACGAAATTTAGAAATCTCAAAGTTCATAAGCTGGAATCCGACGGGATCTTGGTGTTTTAGCATTGTTTGTCGTGTTTCGAAGGCTCGACTAAGTTTGAATAAGGTTATGGACTTGTTTGTATTTTTGGTTGGGGTCCCGATGGGGCTCGGGTTTATTTCAGATAGCCATCGGGGGATTTTAAGTTGGAAAATAGTAGCTGCTGGTGCTGGTGCTGGTGCTGGTGTTACCGCACCTGCGGATAGAGGACCGTAGGTGCGGGCCCGCAGAAGCGGACAACTCGTCGCAAATGCATTTTTTGGTGGGTTGTCGGAGTTCCGCAGTTGCGAGGTTTTTACCGCACCTGTGAAGCCGCAGATGTAGAAGTTTGATCGCATGTTCGGAGATTGGGACTCTAAGCATTTTCTGCAGGTGCGCACCTGGGACCGCAGGTGCGGGTCCGCAAGTGCACATAAGTGGCCGCAGGTGCGGAACCACTTGGCAGTTAGTATAAATTCCAGCCTTCGCGAATTTTTGGCACTTTCTTCATATTTTGCATGCAGGCTGAGGCTTTTGGGAGCAAATTGAAGAAGTATTTCGAGGGTCTTCTGTGGAGGTAAGTTTTTTGGACTAAAGACTCGATTCTATGTTGTTATTTGACGGATTAGGCTTGATAGTGGATTTTAATGGCATAAATTGGGGGTTTAGGGCTTGGGAATTGAGACTTATAATTAAGGAATTTAGGGGTCAATTGTGGTCGGAATTTGATGCATTTTATATGTGTAGACTCGGGAAGGGATAAGGATTCTTGTGATGCAATTTTTATAGAATTCCTAGACTTGGGCCTGAGGGCTGGTTTGGCCAATTTCGGAAATTTTGGTAAAAATTGCTAGTTTTCGAGTAGGCTTTGCTTCTTTGGCGTATATTGATGATATTAATCTGGTTTGGTTAGATTCGGAGCAGTCGGGAGCCGATTCGAGAGGCAAGAGAATCGCGGATTAGTATTTGGGCCGGTTTGAGGTAAGTAATGACCGTAAATCTTGTCCTGAGGGTACGAAACCCCTGAGGTGTGGTGTGCACTGATTTTTGGATTTGAACTTGGTCCTTTCCGCAACAACTATTGAGTTGTGTATTTACTTTAAATCATATGTTAAATCATGTTTTAAAACTATTGCTATATTTGGGCTGTAAGCCATGTTTGGGGCCTTACGCCCGACTTGTTTAGACCCCTTGGGGGATTTTACTGCTATTTCCTCACTGTGTTGACTTATTATTTACACTCAGTCATATTATGTTTAACTGTTTTCGAGACTCAGCCTTATTTACACTATTTCTGAGATATAAAATTATGTTTTGGGTCGAGTACACCGTTTTACAAATAGCCCAAGTGGCTTTCTGAGACTTTCTGACTGAGTAAGGCCGAGGGCCTGATTGTGAGGAGATGAGATGCCACGAGGTGGCTTGATATTAGCGCTTGTGCTGAAGGGGCCCCTCCGGAGTATGTACACACCCCCAATGAGCGCAGGTACCTACTGAGTGCGAGTGTCGAGTGTCGAGTGACGAGTGATTGGGAGGCATGAGTGACAGTGAGGTTGCCCGAGGGGCTGATACTGAATGATTGTGAGGTATGCTGAGCGACTAATTTTGGGTGATGATTTTCTCGAGGGGAGATTTATGATACATGTTTTGGCTGAGGGTCTATTTATGATTTATTTCATTTTACACTAAACTCTTTGGGTATTTTTCTGAAATTGTTGGAAAACACACTTTTCAAAGGATTTTACTAATGTTGGATTTTAAAGCATGTTGATTTAATGTATACACTGCTGGAAAGAAAGGCTGTGCTTATTCTGAATTGATGATTTGATCTTATGTGTTTCTTACTGCTTTGACTTGATTTATTTTCATTACTACTGAGTTGGCGTACTCACATTACTCCCTGCACCCCTGTGTGCAGATACAGGTGCTGGTACCGAGTGCTAGTTTCCTTCCTTCGTGTGGAGCCGGAGTTGGGACTTCGATGTAGCTGTTCAACATCCACGACATCTCTTTTCCCATTTCTTGTTTTGTACTTAGTTCCTCGCTCTGAGTCTTGATGTATTATGATAGTGGGGTTATTTTGTACTACTCGTAGATGCTCATTACGGTTGACTCCAGGTTTAGGGATATTGTATAAACTGTTTTATTCATTTTTGTTGTTGTGAACTGCTTAAATGAATGAATTTTGTGATATATCGGAACCTTTTTGGAAATTATGAAAATATTATGTCACTATGTGATTGTTGGCTAGACTAGTTGCATGTTAGGCGCTATCACAGTCGGCTTAGGATTTGGGGCCGTGACAGGCAGGGAGCGAGATTTCCTTTCAGGATGCGGCCAATGTGGCCAGGAGGGTCGAGATGGTTCTCATATTGGGAGGTCAGGGGTCAGACAACAGGCCGCGCCATTCCGATTGATTCAGTGGTGCCTTATCTGGAGACATAGTTTCTTTTAGCAGAGGTCAGTCTTCCAGGCCATTCCATTCAGCACTTAAGGCTTCACATGGTACTTCCGATGGTCGTGGTTTTTATACGCCTTCTTCTGCTCAGCCAGTCTATAGTGCTCCATCAGCTCCTATCAGAGCACCTCATCTGCAGAGTTATTATCATGGTCAGCCAGCTCGTCCGGGTCAGCCTCTATATCAGGAGGGATGGTTTGAGTGTGGGGAATATGGGCATGTTTGGAGAGCTTTTTCGAGATTTTCGGGTAATCAACATCTGTACCAGGGTTCTCGTGCCATAGTTCTGGCACCACCTGCCCAGCCAGCCAGGGCTAGGGGTCAGGTAGCTATGGGTAGGGGCCAGATTGGTAGAAGTGGAGGTCGGGCCGCTAGGTGTGGAGGCCAGCCTGCTAGAGGTGGAGGTGCGTCTATCAGAGGTCCTCCTAGAGGCGTGGTTCAGGGTGGCGGGGCCCATCCCTGATTTTATGCATTTCCAGCCAGACCTGAGGCAAAGTCCTCTGATGCTGTTATCACAGGTACCATTTCAGTTTGTAATAGAGATGTATCAGTTTTGTTTGATTCGGTGTGTACTCACTCTTATGTATCATCTTATTTTGCTTCTTATATGGTTGTGCCCTGCGATTCCTTGAGTGCCTTTGTTTATGTGACTATGCCCGTGTGAGATGCTATTGTTGTAGATAGTGTGTATCATTCGTGTGTGGTCGTTATTGAGCGTCTTGAAACTAGTGTAAACCTTTTGCTTCTTGACATGGTCAATTTTGACGTCATATTGGGCATGGATTGGCTATCGCCTTATTATTCCATCTTGGACTGTCACGCAAAGATATTTACGTTATCTTTGCTAGGGTTGCCTCGATTAGAATGGATAGGGACTCCTGGTCATTTTCCCAACAGAGTGATTTCTTATGCCAAGACTCGTCGCATGGTTGAGAAGGGATGTTTGGCTTCCTTGGCTCTTATTCGTGATTCTAATGGTGAAGTCTCTTCGATAGATTTGGTGCCTATTGTTCGTGAGTTTCCCGAGGTGTTTCTGGCAGACCTGTCAGGGATGCCACCCTACAGGGATATTGATTTTTGCATTGATGTGGCTCTTGACACTCAGCCAATTTCTATTCCTCCGTACCGGATGGCCCCACCAGAGTTGAAAGAATTGAAAGAACAGTTGAAAGACTTGCTTTGGAAGTTTTCATTAGGCCTAGTGTCTCGCCCTGGGGTGCACCGGTTTTGTTCGTGAAGAAGAAGGATGGGTCGATGAGAATGTGTATAGACTACCAGCAGTTGAATAAAGTCACCATCAAGAATAAATATCCATTGCTGAGAATTAATGATTTATTTGAGCAGCTTCAGGGTGCCAGGGTTCCAGGGTGTTTTCAAAAATTGATCTGAGATCGGGCTACCATAAGTTGATGATTAGGGCGTCCGATGTTCCTAAGACAGCCTTTCGGACAAGGTATGGGCACTATGAATTTTTGGTGATGTCTTTTGGTTTGACTAATGCCCCGGCAGCCTTTATGGACTTGATGAATTGGGTTTTCAAACCTCATCTGGATTCCTTCGTCATAATGTTCATTAATGATATTCTAATATACTCCCGCAGCTGGGAGGAACATGAGCAGCACCTCCGGATAGCACTCCAGACTTTGAGGGATAATCAGTTGTATGTAAAATTTCTAAGTGTGAGTTCTGGTTGGATTCATTAGCTTTCTTGGGTCACATTGTATTAGCAGAGGGTATTCAAGTAGATCCTAAGAAGATAAGAGTCAGTTAAGAATTGACCTAGACCCACTTCAGCCACGGAAATCATGAGCTTTTTGGGTTGGGCGGTTACGACCGTCGTTTTGTGGAGGGGTTCTCAACTACAGCAGCCCCAATGACTAAATTGATACAGAAAGGTGACCCATTCAAATGGTCAGACGAGTGTGAGACAATCTTTCAGAAGCACAAGACAAGCTTGACTTTAGCACCGATGTTGGTGTTACCATCAGGTTCAGGATCTTTCACGGTATATTGTGATGCCTCCCGTGTTGGGCTTGGAGCTGTATCGATGTTAAATTCATCATTTTAAGTGTTATTTTTGTGATTTGATTGCACAAGCAAGTTCGTATGATATTTTTAGACTTGCGTGCATGTTTGGTTTGGAGCCTCGAGGGCTCGGACGAGTTTCGGATAGGCTACAGAATGTTTAGACTTGGAAAAATCATAGTTGGTGTCGGATATCTGGGGCAAGCCTCTGATATTGTAAATGTGAGATCAGACTTCGCAAATGCGAACCTGGCAGGCTTGGGAAATGTGACATATTTTGTTGCAAATGCGACAATGGCCTGAGAAGGCCATTCTCGCAAATGCGAAGATTTCCAGGATGACCAGAAGTCGCAAATGCGAAGGCAGTAGTAATTTTAAAGGGTCGCAATTACAAAACCCTGATCGCATTTGCGATAGTCGCAGCCTGTTAAGTGGGATTTTAGACGGGATTTTCACCCATTTTTAAATTCTATCAAACCCTAGACCTCCATAGGCGATTTTTCAAAGACTCAAACTTCTCTAAATCATAGGTAAGTGATTTCTAACTAATTCCTTTCAATCTCTTACTACATTTAACAAGATTTCAACCTAGAATCTGGAATTTTCATGGTAAAAATGGGATTTGGGGTAGAACTTAGGAATTTCAAAATTTTTGAATTTAGACCTCGAATTGAGGTCGGATTCCGAAACCAATTGTATATCCGGGCTCGGGGGAGAATGGTTAAACGGGTTTTGGTCCGAACCTCGAGTTTAGACCAAGCGGGCCCGAAGTCAATTTTTGCCTTTTGATAGGAAAACCATGATTTTTCATTAAAATTAATTCCTTTAGCAATAGTTAATGATATTGAACCAATTATGATTAGATTCGAGCGGGTTAGGGCAAATTCCAAAGGAAAAGTTGTGCTTGAGCAGTGAGTTGCTTGTGAGATCGAGGTAAGTGTTTGGTTTAAACTTGACTTGAGGGAATAGGAATCCCCAACTTAAATTCTATGTGAAATTTCATGTGTGTGGTGTATAGGTGAGGTGAAGAGTATCTACGAACCACTCAATTATATGTTTAACATGATCCCTTCCCCGGTCCCAATTCACTATACTCATGTCTTGATTGTTTTTGTGATTTCGATGCCTCTGTGTCTACTTGTTTTCATCAACTCGTTGTTAAATATTGTTTCATGTATTTGGAAGTGTTAGTTGATCCCTTGGTTTCATTGTGAAATGATAATTGATGAAGTTCATGAATAGTACAACTTTCTACTTACAACTGTTGAGACGTAAATATTGTGAAAGGATTTGACCTAAATTGTGAAATATTTTTATAAATAAAGAGATGTGATTGTCTTGTGGGAGGGGGATGAACACCGCACCAAGGAGTAATAAGGGAGGACAGGTGGGATCGGGTTGCACATCGCAACAGGAGAAATAAGAGTGATATATACAGGGAGGAGCAATAAGGGTGGACAGGTGGGAGTGGGTTGCGTGTCGCAACAAGGAGCAATAAGGGAGGATATTCATGTTTTACTGATTATATGATAAAGACTGGAAAACTTACCGTTTTATTCTATTGTTCCCATACTCTGCTTTTACCATTATTTTAAATTGAAACTTGGAAATTTTTGTGAGGATTGGTTATAACTGAGATCTGGAAAATTTGACTGAGTTCTTTTATTAGTTGTTGCAAGTTACTGTTTAATTAGTTTATTATTCCCTTCTTTCTTTATCTTACATTATATCCGGGTTAGGTTACTAATGCCCCATCGTAGCCTCGTCACTACTTCATCGAGATTAGGCTCGGCACTTACCAGTACATGGGGTTGGTTGTACTGATACTCACTCTGCACTTCTTGTGCAGATCCAGGTTCTGGCAAGAGTTGAGTTATCGAGTAGTAGCTGAGCATTCGTACCGAGACACGAGGTAGATCTGCTGGCATTCGTAGATTTCCTGGAGTCTTCTCTACATGATTTAGATTGCTGTTTTATTTCATTCAAAACAGATATATATTTCTTTCAGCTAAATACTTGTAGTATTATCTAGTGGCTCGTGAACTGTGACTCTAGGCCCTGGGTAGTTAGATATTAGTATTAGCTCGAGTTTCATTCATTAGTTCATATATTATTCTGGATTTATTTATTGGATAATATCAGACTTCATATTATATTTTAATTGTTTTAAAGGTTGAATCCCTCTAACATTGGCTTGCCTAGAAAGTATGGTGTTAGGCGCCATCACGATCTCGAGGGTTGGGAATTTGGGTCGTGACAGAGGAGTTGTTCCTCCTGTTATTGGAGGTCGAGGCCGAGTTCAGGGGAGGGCACCGGCCCGAGGTAGGGGACGAGGGTGCCCCAGAGTTGTCCTTGTAGCACCACCAGCGGATCCAGTGAAGGATCCCATTGTCGACGAGTAGGGCAAGGTGCCCGCAGCAGAGCCAGCTGCGGTAGATTTCATGACTCCATCGGGCTTTCAGGAGGTCATGGGTCGTATGCTGCGGTTCATGGATTCTATGACCCCGACTGGTTTATTTACAGCATACCCAGCCACATCTCAGGCGGGAGGGGGAGCACATACCCCTACTGCTCAGGCTCCTAGGCATGCAGCTGCAGTGTATTAGACTCCTGGTACACTACCCGCGGAGGGGGCCCAACCAGTTGTACCAGTTGTGCATGGGCCTAGACCAGCTGCGGATGATGAGCCGCAGAAGCAATTGAGCAGATGGACTAGATTACACTCTCCAGTCTTCGGAGGCGAACGTCGTGCGGACGCCCATAACTTCATTAATATGTGTAGGGACAGACTGCACAACATGAGGATATTGGAGTCTCATGGGGTGGACTTAACTACTTTCTAGTTGGAGGGCAGGGCTTGTAGATGGTGGCAGTCTTACCTTCTTGTTAGACTAGCAGGTTCTCGTCCCATGACTTGGGGCCAAATTACACAGGTTTTCTTGGATAGATATATTCCACCCTCTAGAGAGGGAAGAGTTGAGGTATCAGCTTGAGCAGCTAGAGCAGGGTCAGATGTCAGTGACCGATTATGAGGCAAGGTTTTTTGAGTTGTCCCGCCATGCACTTATGATACTTCCTATTGATGCAGAGAGAGTGCGGAGCTTTGTTGCAGGGTTGCACTCCGGTATTAGGGCCAATATGGCCCGGGAGGTTGAGATGGAGACTCTTTATTAGTCGGTAATGGAGATTTATCGGAGGATCGAGGGCTACCTTCAGAGGGGTAGAGAGCAGATGCAGCAGGACAAGAGGGCCCATTTCTTTGGAGAGTTTAGAGGTGCCCTGGCTAGGGGTAGAGGTAAGTTTAGGAGGGGCAGCCCAACAGGCCCGCACATTCAGCACCACCACCTCCTTGAGGTGCTTTAGTGAGGCCTTATTTCAGCGCCATGCCAGAGAGTTCTTATCGCCCGCCAACTATTCAGGATTACTCCCGTGGGTATTTTCGTCATCAGGGTTCTTCCAGTGCTTATTTCAGCGACATGCCAGAGAATTCATACCGTCCACCAGCTATTCAGGGTCCTTCCGGTGGGTCTTCACGTCATCAGGGACATACGTCACTGCAGCAGATCACCGCACCGAGAGGTTGTTTTGAGTGCGGGGATCTTGTTCATGTGTGGAGATATTGCCCCAGGTTTCAGGGAAAGGCAGTGCAGCAGGGTCAGCAGCCCATGATTTCGGGTCTATCAGCCACGCCTGCTATCCAGCCGCCTAAAAGCGAAGGGAAAGCTGGTAGAGGTCGTCCTAGAGGTGGAGTCCAGCCGACCGGTGCTCCAGCTAGATTCTATGCTTTTCCGGCTAGACCAGATGCAGTGACCTTAGATGTCGTGATCACAGGTACCATTTTTCTCTGCGGTAGGGATGCTTCAGTGTTATTTGATCCAGGGTCCACCCATTCATATGTATGATCTATGTTTGCTCATTTCCTGGATATTCCTTGTGAGTGGTTGGGTACTCTTATGTATGTGTCTACTCTTGTGGGCATTTTCTGGTTGTGGTTCGGATCTACCGGTCCTGTGTGGTCACATTTTGTGGATATTATACTAGAGCAGACCTTTTGTTACTTGATATGACTGTCTTTGAGGTCATCCTAGGCATGGAATGGTTATATCCATATCACGCCTTCCTTGATTTCCATGCCAAGGCTGTTACTTTAGTGATGACAGAGTTGCCCAGGTTAGAGTGGAAGAGTTCATCTGTAAGAACATCCAGTCAGGTTATCTCTTTGTTGAAGGCTCGACATATGGCTGAGAAGGTTTACGTAGCTTATCTAGCCTATGTTCGGGACACTACCGCAGAGTCTCCAGCGATTAATTCAGAGCCAGTAGTCTGAGAGCTTGCCGATGTGTTTCCTTCTGATCTTCCAGGCATGCCGCCAGATCGTGATATTGATTTCTGCATTGACTTGGCTCCAGGCACCCAACCTATATCTATTGCCCCGTACTTATGGCTCTAAAAGAATTGAAGTGGTTGAAGAAGCAGCTTGAGGAGTTTCTAGCAAAGGCGTTTGTTAGACCGAGTGTATTACCTTGGGGTGCACTAGTGTTATTTGTGAAGAAGAAGAATGGGACTATGCAAATGTACACTGATTACAGCCAGTTGAATAAAGTTACCATCAAGAACAAGTATCCGTTGCCGCTCATTGATGATTTGTTTGACCAGTTGCAGGGTGCTAGGGTGTTTTCTAAGATCTGCTTGAGATCGGGGTACCATTAGCTGATGATTCGAGACTTAGATGTTTCGAAGACTGCCTTCTGTACTAGATATGGCCATAATGAGTTTCCAGTGATGTCCTTGGGCTTGACCAATGCCCCAGCGGCATTTATGGACTTCATGAACATGGTGTTCAGGCCTTATATCGATTCCTTTGTTATTGGATTCATTGATGACATCTTGATTAACTCATACAGCCTGGGGGAGAACGAGCATCATTTGAGAGTAATGCTCCTGTTAAAACCCATATTCACGTACGTTGGTTCATGCCATATATTAGTCGACATAAATCCGAGAAGAGATTATCTTTGAGATGATAAGAAGTTAATCCTATGGGTCTTAAATGATACAAGAGTGTATAAGGGTGATTAACAAGTATTAGAAGTTAAACGAATCAAGGATGTTGTAACCCGTATTTTTGGGTAAACCTAGGGACACTTAATATTCTCAAGAGGTCGTGTTTTAAGGTATTTGAATCATATAATATCCGTATCATAAGTCTTGAAGTCAAACGAGTTATGAAACAAAAGTCGACAAAAGTTGTGGCAACTTATGTTCATAATTTTATTTAAACTTTAGGTCAAATGTTACTAAGCTTTTCTCCAAATTTAATTGGACTTACGGGGTGATATACTCACCAAATTCAAGATCTATGAGTCTAGTTTCCAATGCATTAAGCCGTTTATCAATACGAAATCGGAGTAGAGAGATATATGTTGCGAGACTGCACAGGTTAGTAGGTGACAAGTAGGTGTGTCACCTACTTGATTAAATGAGAGCCAAAAAAGAGGCAATTTTCGGTCGGCCAAAGAGCCCATTTAAAGTCTTATCTCCTGAAATATAACCCTCATTATATATCATAAATAACCAGACCTAAAACCCTTCAAACAACCTCCCAAAAATTATCCACAAACCCTAATTGATTTTCTCTCTCTTTCAAGTTCTAATTGGGGGTAAAACCTAGAGTTTGAAGAACCAAGATAAGGGCTGAGTTATCCAACAAGTAAGGTAAGTTTACTTCTCTCTTTAATCCATTTTTTTCTACTGTAAATTCATGGTCATTCGTTCGATACTTGTAAGAACTCACGGGACGGTGATCGGAAGCCGTGAGTTCGAGTTATTCACTTGTAGCGGACTGTTTTGTGAATTGTTTTGTGTTTCTATTGGGATGCATGTTTTACTACTGTTTTGTGGAGTTTTTGAGGAGGAAGGGTGTGGAGAAACACCATATATATGTAGGGTGGTGGGCTGGTCGTTCGTCGTAACATTTCCGGGTCGTTTGACACTACTACGGTGGTCGTTTTGTGTATGAAGAGATTGCAATATTTTGGGATGTTTGGTGATTTTTTTGACTAATGTGAAGTCATATATGTAGTTGAGGTGCTGTCCGTTTCATTGTAAAATATGTTATGGTCGATACATAATAGTAACGATGCTTCAACAATAACGATAGTGTCGTTTCTCTTATTGTAGATTAAGGAGTTGTGACATTTGCATAGCTTGAGGTTGGGAAGTATATATACAAGGTATGTGAGGCTATTCCTTTCCTTATTTTGCACGACTCCGATTATACATAATGCAATGAACGAGCTTCCAAAGATACTCTACTCTTCGAAGCTAGCAGTACTTACATTGTTTTCCTTCTTATGGAACAATTGATGTTGAGGTTGCTTCTCTTATTCTTATGTTATCAATGTTGTTGGTACTTCCTGATTATTATAAGATTCTTGATGATGCATTAGTCCTAATAACGTGTACGGAGAATATCGACCTTACGTCACTCTGAAAGGTTCAGAATATGATTGCAATGAGTCCTACATGCATTATATATATATATATATATAGATATATATATTTTACTCTACCGAGCCATGCTATAGTCGGCCGGGTACGACACCTATTGTGCAACCCTTGATCAGTAGGGTTTTACCGAGCTCCACGTGGACGGGTACGTTTTACCGAGCCTATTATGGCCAGGTACGATATGATGATGATGTTGCCCACAGAGGGGTATGTTTTAAAAGTTTATGTATATATATGTATTTATCATGCATTTCATGTCAGTATCCCTCAGAGGTACCCAGATGTTTGAGGTTGTATATACTCTATCCTTCTTTACATTACTGCTCTTACTTATACTTTCCCGCCTTACATACTCAGTACTTTATTCGTACTGACGTCCTTTTTATTCGTGGACGCTGCATGTCTTGCTGCAGGTCCGGACTTGCCGTGGTCTTGGTAAGAATTTTTGTTATACATATTATGGGTATGTCAGGGCCCTATTCTGGCAATGTTGCATCACTTATACTCCTTTAGAGGCTCATAGACAGGTTTCGACTCATGTATAGTTTAGTATGCCTTGTTGGCTAATTTTTATTGTATAGTCTTTCATGGCAGCGTTGTAGCTCGTACCTTATATGTAATTTCTTAGCATTCTTGTCATCCCATGTGATGGATGTTCAAGCCATTATCTTTCATTATTTATTGTTCATGATCCATATCTACCATTTTTATTGATCTCATCGGCCTTTAAAGATAATAAAGAAGGTTAGATAAAATGTACGTTGGTGCTTGGCAAGTATGGCCCAGGTGCTAGTCATGATCTTCCAGTTTGAGTCGTGACAAACTTGGTATCAGATCAAGTCTGTCCTAGGGTTGTCTATGAGCCGTGTCTGGTAGAGTCTTGATTATGGATGTGTAGTGCGCCACATTTATAATTAGGAGACTACATGACATCTTGGGTAGTTACCTTCTTCCTGAATCTAGATTGTGCGTACAGTTGAGTCTTTATTGTTTGTATCTAATATTAACCTTATTTTTCTTTAGCGATGCCTTTGACTAGGAAGCAAGCGATTAGTAGACGGCTAGATATAGTTGGGGGAAAGGGTACCAGTTAGGTGCCTCAAGCCAGAGCAGGCCAAAGTGAGGCTCAGAGTGAGATGTCGTCTCATACCTCAACTGCTCTGTCTCATCCAAAGGATATTAGGGGACACCCAACATCACCAGTTCCCCCGTTTGTCCCTACAGACCAGGATATGCAGAGTGCGGTGCAGTTTTTAACTAGCTTGGTAGTTGCTCAGGCTCAGAGGCAGAATATCGGTGATGTTGATAAATCAATAGTACGAGAGTTCGTGATTTTATTAATCTAGACCCTCCAGTGTTTACCGGATCAGACCCCAAGGAGGACCCATAAACTTTTATTGACCAGGTTCATCGTACACTACGGGTTATGCATGCTACAGATACAAAGGTAGTAGAGTTGGCTTCTTATCGGTTAGGAGATTTAGCGATTTTCTGGTATGATAGTTGGGAGAGATCCAGGGGTCTGAACGCCCTTTCAGCTATGTGGAAGGAATTTTCTGAGGCCTTCCTCGTCACAATTTTCCAGTTGAGATACGACGAGCTAGAGCTGATAAGTTCTTGAACCTTATACAAGGTAATATGAGTGTGCGAGAGTATAGTATGTAGTTTGATTCTTTAGCAAGGTATGCTCCCCATATGGTGGCCGAGATGATTGATAGGGTGCATATGTTCGTGAACGGGTTGGGACCACATCTAATAAATGAGTGCACGACAACCTTCTTGGTAGAAGGCATGGATACTTCCTTTATTTAGTCTTATGCCCAGACCTTAGAGGATCGTAAGCGCCAGCAATGGGTAGATAGGGAGCAGGATAGGGGCTAGCATAAGCGTGCGAGATTTGTAGGGTATTCTCCTCACTTTAGAGGTAGTGTTAGACCCCATTCTTCGAGGAGTTCAGCGCCACCTGTAGCTAGTGCTCCTCCACAGTTTCAGAGGCCTTTGTAAATCGATTTACCTATTCTGGTCCAGGTCAGAGTTCGCGGGCATCAGGCTCGAAATATCATAGGGATACTAGTCAGACGAGACCCCCAACACCCCATTGTGATAAGTGCGGCAAGGCCCACTTTGGACTGTGTCGTCGAGGTTCTGACGCGTGCTATTCTTGCGGACAGACTGGCCATATGATGCGGGATTGTCCTAAAAGAGAAGGTGGTGGTATGGCTCAGCTAACTTGATATGTGTCTGGTTCTTCTTGATCAGTTCGACCTCCAACACGGGGTTTTCAGCAGTCAACAGGCCGTGGTAGAGGTAGAGGTGCAGTGCCGAGTTCGAGTGGTTCTCAAAATCGAACTTATGCTCTAGCAGGTCGATAGGATCTTGAGTTGTCTCAGGATGTTGTCACAGGTATATTGTCTGTGTTTTCTTACGATGTATATGCGTCGATTGATCCGGGATCTACATTATCATATGTTACACCCTTTGTGGCTAATAAGTTTGGCGTTGAACCTGAATTGATAAGTAAACCACTTGATGTATCTACTCCTATAGGAGATTCTGTGATTGTTAGAAGAGGTCGCGCAACGATGCTTTGTAGTCGTCAAACATCGCCGAATTTATTTGAATTAGAAATGGTTGATTTCGACGTGATAATTGGAATGGACGAATTGGCCTCATCCTATGAAAATGTTGATTGTCGTATGAAGATGGTTAGGTTTCAATTTCCCGATGAACCCGTCATCGAATGGAAAGGGAACATCGCTACGCCGAAAGGTAGGTTTATTTCATATCTTAAGGCAAGGAAGATGATCTTTAAAGGTTATATTTATCATCTCATTTTCCTTAGGAATGCAGAGGCGAAGCCGCCTACTCTACAATCAATCCCCGTGGTCAATGAATTTCCAGATGTTTTCCCAGATGAACTCCCAGGCCTTCCTCGTGAAAGGTAAATTGAGTTTAGCATTGATGTGTTGCCTGACACTCAACCCATACCTATTCCTCCATATAGGATGGCCCCGGAAGTGTTGTAAGAGTTGAAGGCGTAGTTGAAGGACTTGCTGGATAAGGGCTTTAGTAGGCCTAGAACTTCACCTTGGGGTGTGCCAATTCTGTTCGTGTGAAAGAAAGACGGGTCGTTAATGATGTGTATTGATTATCGACAGTTGAATAAGTTTACTATAAAGAACAAGTACCCACTTCCAAGGATTGACGGCTTGTTTGACCAACTCCAGGGTGCCAAGTATTTCTCCAAGATTGAGTTGCGCTTAAGGTATCATCAAGTGAGGGTTAAGGAGAAGGATATTCCAAAGACGGCCGTCTGGACAAGATATGTGCACTTTGAGTTATTGGTGATGTCGTTCGGGCTAACAAATGCCCCAGTAGCATTTATGGATCTCATGAATACTATATTCAGGCCCTATCTGGATGTGTTCGTGATCGTATTCATTGATGACATTTTGGTTTATTCTCGTTCAGAGGCGGAACATGCGGTCCACTGGCGGATAGTGTTGTAGACGCTTCAGGATCATAAGTTATATGCTAAGCTCTCCAAATGTGAATTCGAGCTGAACTTAGCAGAATTTCTTGGCCATGTGATATCTGACGAGGGTATTAGTGTCGACACTCAAAAGATTGATGCAGTAAAGAATTGGCCGAGACATACAACGCCATCAGAAGTCTGCAGCTTCCTAGGGCTAGCAGGCTATTCTATGATATTTGTAGAAGGGTTTTCCTCTATATCAGCACCATTGAATAAGTTAACACATAAATCTATTAAGTTCCAGTGGTCTGACGCTTCTAAACAAACTTTTCAGGAGTTAAAGAATCGATTGACATCTGCGCCAGTGCTCAAACTCCCAGAAGGAACAAAAGGTTATGTGGTATATTGTGATGCCTCAGGTATAGGTTTGGGGTGCGTATTGATGCAACATGGGAAGGTGATTGCTTATGAGTCAAGACAATTAAAGAAGCACGAAAAGAATTACCCGACCCATGATTTGGAATTGGCTGCAGTAATATATGCTTTGAAGATATGGCGGCACTACTTATACGGCGTCCATGTTGACATCTACACAGATCATAAGAGTTTA
Source organism: Nicotiana knightiana (assembly GCA_005239525.1). NCBI lineage: Eukaryota > Viridiplantae > Streptophyta > Magnoliopsida > Solanales > Solanaceae > Nicotiana > Nicotiana knightiana. The sequence continues at coordinate 18,571 of ML373262.1, read as the reverse complement.
CAATACATCTTCAAGCAGAATGAGTTGAATTTGAGGCAGCTAAGGTGGCTTGAATTACTGAAAGATTACGATGTCGAGATATTGTACCATCCCGATAAAGCCAATGTTGTGGCAGACACTCTCAGTCGTAAGTCAATGGGAAGCTTAGTACACATTGAGGCAGGTAGACAGGGGTTGACTAAAGAGCTTCATCAGCTAGCCAATATGAGAATTAGATTGTTAGACTCTGATGACGGAGGGGTTACTGTACATAATGCATCAGAATCATCTTTGGTAGCCGAGGTAAAAGCACGATAATATGAAAATCCTACCTTAGTATGATTGAGAGAGAGCATTCAACAGTGTAAAATTACGGCTTTTGATATCGGAGCAGATGGGGCACTGAGATACCAGGGCCGGTTATATGTGCCTGATGTGGCAGGGTTGAGAGAGAAGATTATGATTGAGATTCATCAATCCCCATATTCCATCCATCCCGGTTCGACAAAGATGTATCATGATGTTAAGGAGCAGTATTAGTGGGATAACATGAAGAAGTCTATTGCAGAATTTCTAGCCCAGTGTCCTAATTATCAACAAGTGAAAATCAAACATCATAAATCCAGTGGATTGCTTTAGAATATAGAGATTCCGACCTGAAAATGGGAGGTGATTAATATTGACTTCATTATTGGATTACCTCTCTCTTATCATAAGTTTGACTCCATATGGGTGATAGTTTCGACTTACAAAAATTGCCCATTTTCTGCCAGTTAAGACAACTTACATAGCTGAAGATTATGCGAAGTTGTATATCAAAGAGATTGCCAGGCTTCATGGTGTGCCGATATCTATTATATCAAACCGATGAGCGCAATTTTCGGCTAACTTTTGGAGGTCTATCAGAAAGGTTTAGGCACACAAGTGAATCTCATCACTACATTCCATCAACAAATTGACGGACAGACTGAACATACCATTAAGATATTTGAAGATATGTTACGAGCATGTGTTCTGGATTTCAAGGGGCATTGGGATGACCCTCTTCCACTCATAGAATTTGCCTACAATAATAGCTACCATTCCAGTACTAAAATTGCTCCGTACAAGGCACTATACGAGAGGAGATGTAGATCACCACTTGGATGGTTTGAGATCGGTGAAATAGAACTATATGGTCCAGATTTGATTCACCAAGACATTGAGAAGGTGAAACTGATACAAGAGCGGCTGAGGACAACGCAAAGAAGGCAAAAGTCTTATTCTGATGTCCGACGTCGTGATCTGGAGTTTGAGGTTGGTGATTGGTTTTTCCTGAGGATCTCGCCGATGAAGGGTGTTATGCATTTTGAGAAGAAGGGTAAGCAGAGTCCGCGGTATATCGGTACGTACAAAATTCTTCGACGAATTAGACAAGTTGCCTATGAGTTAGAATTTCCATCCGAATTGGAATTTCTCCACCCGGTATTACGTGTGTCTATGTTGAGGAAATGTATTGGAGACCCTTCTCGGGTCGTCCCTATCAAAGATGTACGAGTTACAGAGGATCTATCATATGAAGAAGTTCCAGTGGCTATATTAGATCGGCAAGTCCCAAGCTGAGAACAAAGGATGTAGCTTCTATCAAAGTATTGTGGAGGAATAAGAACATGGGAAGCATAAGAGGAGATGAAGTCTAAATACCCTAACTTGTTCCAGATTCAAGATAACGAGGATGCCGGGGAGACGCAGGATGCATTAGAGGGTGAAATGTCTCTATGAGGTAAGTATTAGCTTGAGAATGCTCAACCTTAATGCAAAATGGTGATATACAGACAATGTACATACCAATAATACTTGGTATAGCCTTGTGAGACTATACATTGGGTTTAACTGCTTGCAAGTTTGGCTAGTATCCATTTTATAGGGGAAACTTGGCCGGAAATTTCCGTTGGAATCCACAATGAGTTAGGCTCCCAATAAACCCTTACATTTGAGGATGAATGTTCCTAAGGGAGGAGGTGTTACAACTCATATCCACGTACATTGGTTCATGCCATAAGTTAGTCGACGTAAATATGAGAAGAGATTATCTTTGAGATGATAAGAAGTTATTCATATTAGTCTTAAATGATACAAGAGTGTATAAGGGTGATTAACAAGTATTAGAAGTTAAACGAATCAAGGATGTTGTAACCTGTATTTTTGGGTAAACCTAGAGGTGCTTAATATTCTAAAGAGTTCGTGTTTTAAGGTATTTGAATCATATAATATGCATATCATAAGTCTTGAAATCAAACGAGTTATGAAACAAAAGTCGACAAATGTTGTCGCAACTTATGTTCATAATTTTATTTAAACTTTAGGTCAAATGTTACTAAGATTTTCTCCTAATTTACTTGGAATTACGGGGTGATATACCCACCAAATTGAAGATCTATGAGTCTAGTTTCCAACACATTAAATCGTTTATCAATACGACATCGGAGTAGAGAGATATATGTATTGTTGAGAGACTGCACATGCTACTAGGTGACAAGTAGGTGTGTCACCTACTTGGTTAAATGAGAGCCCAAAAAGAGGAAATATCGGGTCGGCCAAAGAGCCCATTTAAAGGATTATCCACGGAAATATAACCCTCATTATATATTACAAATAACCAGACCTAAACCCCTGCAAATTTCCTCCCAAAAATTATCCACAAACCCTAATTGATTTTCTCACTCTTCCAAGTTCTAATTGGGGGTAAAACCTAGAGTTTGAAGAACCAAGATAAGGGCTGAGTTATCCAAAAAGTAAGGTAAGTTTACTGCTCTCTTACATCCATTTTTTCTGCTGTAAATTCATTGTAATTCATTCTATACTTGTAAGAACTCACGGACGGTGACTGGAAGCCGTGAGTTCGAGTTATTCACTTGTAACAGATTGTTTTATGGATTATTTTGTGTTGCTGCCGGGCTGCATGTTTTACTACTTTTTATGGAGTTTTGGATGAAGGGTGTGTAAAAATACCATATAAATTTAGGGTGGTGGGCTGGTCGTAACATTTCCAGGTCGTTTGACACTACTACGGTGGTCATTTGGTGTATGAAGATATTGTGATGTGTTGGCCTGTTTGGTAATTGTTTTGACTTGTGTGAAGTCATATATATATGGGAGGTGCTGTCCATTTCCTCACAAAATATGTTATGGTCGATACATAATAGTTACGACGCTTAAACGATAACGATAGTGTCGTTTCTCTTATTGTAGATTATGGAGTCGCGACATTTGCATAGCTTGAGGTTGGGCAGTATATATACAAGGTATCTGAGGCTATCCCTTTCCTTCTTTTGCACGACTTCGATTATACATAATGCAATGAACAAGCTTCAAAAGATACTCTACTCTTAGAAGCTAGCAGTACTTACATTGTTTCCCTTGTTATAGAACAATTGATGTTGAGGTTGAGGTTGCTTCTCTTATTCTTATGTTATCAATGTTGTTGGTACTTCCTGATTCATATAAGATTCTTGATGATGAGTTGGTCCTAATAACGTGTACGGAGAATATCGACCTTACGTCAATCTGAAAGGTTCAGAATATGATTCTAATGAGTCCTATCCTTGTTTACATTATTGTTCTTACTTATGCTTTCCTGCCTTACATACTAAGTACTTTATTCGCACTGACATCCTTTTTATTTGTGGATGCTGCAGGTCCTGATAGACAGGTAGATGCAGCTCCCTCACAACAGTAGGCTTCCCAGTTCAGCAGTTATTGGCGAGATTCCTTCTCCGGACTTGTCGTGATCTTGGTATGCATTTTTGTTATAGATATTATGGGTATGTCGGGGCCCTTTTCCAGAAATGTTACATCACTTATGCTCCTTTAGAGGCTTATAGATAGGTGTCGACTCATGTATAGTTTGGTATGCCTTGTTGGCTAATTTTGTTTTATATTCTTTCATGGAAACGTTGTAGCTCATACCTTACATGTAGTTTCTTAACAGTCTTGTCATCCCATGTGATGTATGTTCATGCCACTATCTTTCATTGTTGATTGTTTATCATCTATATCTGCCATTTATATTGATCTCTTCGGCCCTTAAAGATAATAAAGAAGGTTAGATAAAATGTACGTTGGTGCTCGACAAGTATGGCTCGGGTGCTAGTCATGATCCTCCAGTTTGGGTCGTGACAAACTTGGTATCAGATCAAGTCTGTCTTAGGGTTGTCTATAAGCCGTGTCTGGTAGAGTCTTGATTATGGATGTGTAGCGCGCCACATTTATAATCAAGAGACTACATGACATCTAGGGTTGTTAGGTTCTTCTTGAATCTAGATCAGGCGTAGAGTTGAGTCTTTAGTGTTCATATAATATTAACCTTGTTTTCTTTTAGCGATGCCTTCGACTAGGAAGCAAGCGATTAGTAGACGGCTTGATATAGCTGTGGGAGAGGGTACCAGTTAGGTGCCTCAAGCCAGAGCAGGCCAAAGTAAGGCTTAGAGTGAGATGTCGTCTGATACCTCTTCTGCTCCGTCTAATCTAGAGGATATTAGGAGGTCCCCAGCACCACCAACTCCTCCGTCTGGCCATACAGACCTGGATATGTGAACTTCGGTGCAGTTATTGACTAGCTTAGTAGCTACTCAGGCTCAGAGACAGAATACCGATGTTGTTGATAAACCAGTAGTACAAGAGTTCGTGATTTTATTAATCTAGACTCTCAAGTGTTTACCGAATCCGACCCCAAGGAGGACCCATAAACTTTTATTGACCAAGTTCATCGTACACTGTGGGTTATGCATGCTACATATACAAAGGCAGTAGAGTTGGCTTCTTATCGGTTACGGGATTTAGTGGTTTTCTAGTATGATAGTTGGGAGAGATCTAGGGGTCTGAACTCTCCTCCAGCTATGTGAAATGATTTTTTGAGGCCTTTCTCATCACTATTTGCCAATTGAGATACAACGAGCTAGAGCTGATAAGTTCTTGAACCTTAGACACGGTAATATGAGTCTGCAAGAGTATAGCATGTAGTTTGATTCTTTAGCAATGTATGCTCCCCATATGGTGGCCGAGATGGGTGATAGGGTGCATATGTTCGTGAACGGGTTGGGACCACATCTGATAAATGAGTGCACGACAGCCTCCTTGGTAGAGGGAATGGATATTTCCCTTATTCAGGATTATGCCCAGACCTTAGAGGATCGTAAGCTCCAGCAAAGGGCAGATAGGCAGCAGGATACAGACTAGCATAAGCGGGCGAAATTTGTAGGGTATTCTCACGACTTCCGAGGTAGTGTTAGGCCCTTGTCTTTGAGGAGTTCAGATCCACATGTAGCTAGTGCCCCTCCACAGTTTCAGAGGCCTTGGTAAATTGATTTACCTATTCTGGTCCAGGTAAGAATTTGTGGGCATCAGGATTGCAATATCATAGGGATACTAGTTAGACGAGACCCCCAACACCACGTTGTGATCAGTGCGGCAAGGCCCACTTTGGACTGTGTCTTCGAGGTTTTGATGCTTCTTGCAGATATCCTGGCCATATGATGTAGTATTGTCCCAACAGAGAAGGTGGTGGTATGGCTTAGCTAACTCGATCTGTTTCTGGTTCTTCCTCATCAGTTCGACCTCCAGCACGGGGTTTTCAGCAGTCGACAGGTCGTGGTAGAGGTAGAGGTGCAGTGTCGAGTTCGAGTGGTTCTCAAAAGCGAACTTATGCTGTAGTAGGTTGATAGGATCTCGAGTCGTCTCAGGATGTTGTTACAGGTATATTGTCTATGTTTTCTTATGTTGTATATGCGTTGATTGATCCGGGATCTAAATTGTCATATGTTACACCCTTTGTGGCTAATAAGTTTGGCGTTGAACCTGAATTGGTAAGTAAACCACTTGCGGTATCTACTCCTATAAGAGATTCTATGATTGCTAGAAGGGTATATAGAAGTTGCACAGTCATGATTTGTAGTCGTCAAACCTCGGCGAATTTATTTGAACTAGAAATGGTTGATTTGGACGTGATAATGGGAATGGACTAGTTGTCCTCATGCTATGAAAATGTTGATTGTTGTATGAATATGGTTAGGTTTCAATTTCCTGATGAACCCGTCATCGAATGGAAAGGAAACATATCTATGCCGAAAGGTAGGTTTATTTCCTATCTTAAGGCAAAGAAGATGATCTCAAAAGGTTACATTTATCATCTCGTTCGCGGTAGGAATGCGGAGGCGAAGCCGCCTACTCTACAATCAATCCATGTGGTCAATGAATTTCCACATGTTTTCCCAGATGAACTCCCATGCCTTCCTCATGAAAGGTAGATCGAGTTTAGCATTGATGTGTTGCCTGACACTCAACCCATATCTATTCCTCCATACAGGACGGCCTCGACAGAGTTGCAAGAGTTGAAGGCGCAGTTGAAGGACTTGATGGATAAGGGCTTTATTAGGCCTAACACTTCATGTTAGGGTGCTCCAGTCATGTTCGGGTCATTAAGGATGTGTATTTATTATTGACAGTTAAATAAGTTTACTATAAAGAACAAGTATCAGGTGAGGGTTAAGGAGAAGGATATTCCAATGACAGCCTTCCGAACAAGATATGGGCACTTTGAGTTCTTGGTGATGTCGTTCAGGCTAACAAATGCCCTAGTAGCTTTTATGGATCTCATGAATAATGTATTTAGGCCCTATCTTGATGTGTTCGTGATCGTATTCATTGATGACATTTTGGTGTATTCTCGTTCAGAGGCGGAACACGCGGGCCACTTGCAGATAGTTTTACAGATGCTTCAGGATCGTAATTATATGCTAAGCTCTCCAAATGTAAATTCTGACTGAACTCAGTAGAATTTCTTGGCCATGTGATATCTGACGATGGTATTAGTATCGACACTCAAAAGATCGATGTATTAAAAAATTGGACGAGACCTACAACATCATCAAAAGTCTGCAGCTTCCTAGGGCTAGCAGGATATTATAGGCGATTTGTAAAAGGGTTTTTGTAACGACCCGACCGGTCGTTCCGTGAGATTTACCCCATTTCCCCTATTTCTGCATTTGTTATATATCGCTATCCTATTTTTGATGTGTTGGATTAGTTGGTTTGGTTCCAGAGTGGTTATGGTGAGAGTTTAGGCAATTAGCCTTTTAAAGCAGCCTAATAGTTGAGGAAGTCAACTGAGAGTTGACTATTGGTAAACGACCTCGGAATGAGGATTTTATGGCTCGAATAGATTTTTTAGGTGATTTGGAACATATGAGTGTGTTCAGAATACTTTTGTGATGTGCGGTGTAGAATTAGGCTTGAATTGGCGAAAGTTAGTTTTTGGTGATTCCCGATTGGCAGTGGAAAATAGGCTATCGGGGTCGGAATGGAATTCCAAAAGTTGGAAAAGTTTCGTAATGTCTTTTTGGATATGTCTGCAAAATTTCAGGTTAAATCAGAGGTGTTTTGGTTGGTTTCGACGTAGTTAGCGAAATTTGGAAGTTTCAAATTCTTAGGCTTGAATTTGATGTAAATTTGGTGTTTTTGTGTTGTTTTTGGTGTTCCGAAGGCTCGACTAAGTTTGAATGATGTTATAGGATATGTTGGTATGTTTGGTTGAGGTCCCGAGGGCCTCGGGTGTGTTTCAGATGGTTAACGGACCAACTTTTGACTTGAAATCTGGGCAGATTGCTGCTGGTGTAAGGCTCTGATTTCCTTCTACGCGATTACGTGAGGATGTTTGCGATCGCGTAGGGTTAATTGGTGAGGCAGCATTTTTGTTAATCATGATCGCGTGGAATGGTTCGCGTGTGTGTGAGTGTTTGATCAGTGCGATCGCGTGGTCTTGTTTGCGATCATGTAGAGTTAAAGGGACGGGTGGGTGAGTTGAGCTTTGTTCTTCGCGATTGTGTGGAATGGGTTGCGATCGCGTGGGTTTAGGTCTTGATGAATCGTGATGGCATGAGATTGTCTGCAATCTCGTAAGGTAAATCGATGGGGCAGAAAGTTTGTTCTTCGCGATCGCGTGCCAAAGTTTGCGATCGCACTAAAGGAATTATTTTAGCTGGGCAGAATGTTTGAAAGGCCTAACGTGCGAAATTGGTTTTCATATCTTCCATTGTTGCACGCGAAATTGAGAGCTTTTGAGAGGGAATTGAAGGTAAATCAAGGGAAATCATTTGGAGGTAAGAATTTCAACTTCATAACACGTTTCTATGTTAATTCTTAAGTGACTAAACAACAAAAATTCTGGAAATTTAGCCAAGTTGGGGAAGAAGGGTCCATGAGAAATTTATTTTCCTTTTGAGGATTTGAGTGGGCAATTGTGGTCCGATTTTAGTGTTCTTGGTATGTATAGAATCATGGGAGGACGAAGGTTTTAATGATGTAATAATTATCGAGTTCCAAGATGTGGGCCCGGAGCTCGGGTTTGGCCGAATTTCGAAATTTTTGATTAATTTGATAATTTTCGATTGGGTTGTGTTCCTTGAGTATATATTAATGATGTTGAACTGGTTTTGGCTAAATTTGGAGCAATCGGGAGTCAACTTGAGGGGCAAAGGCATAGCGGGCTAGTGTTGTGGCCCGGTAAAGGTAAGTAATGGTCTTAAATCTTGGTTTGAGGGTATGGAACCCCGGACTGCATTATTTTCTCACAGAATTTGGAATGGCGCATATGTCGGATGACGAGTATCGAGTATGTGGTGCGCACTGAATCTTGGATTGGACTAGGTCCTCTCCGCGGTGACTAATGAGTTGTATATTTACTCAAAACCTTATGTTAATTATGTTCTAAAGAATTGTGTAATATTTGGGCTGTGAGCCATGTTTGGGGTCGAGTGCCGACCTGTTTTAACCCCTTGGGGGCTCTTTTAATGATATTCTCACTACTTTGAAACTATGATTTTTCACTCAGTCTTTCGTGTGAAATTGTTGACACTCTTATTTGATGATATTATGATTTCTCAAAATGGAATACTAATTGGGTCGAGAACCCCGTTTTATTTACGGCCCGAGTGACATGTTGAGAGTGTCTGACTGAGTGCGATCGAGGGCCAATGTTGTGAGGATATTTATGAGATGAGACAGGCTGAGAGCCTGAGAGTGATCGATGCCATGATTTGGCTGTTTATTCAGCGCTTGGGCTGAAGGAGCCCTCCGAAGTCGAAGTCGGTACACCCCCCAGTGAGCGCATGTACCTACCAAGTGCCGAGTGACGAGTGAGTGGAAGGTTTGAGTTACTGTGAGGTGCTGAGTGACAGTGAGGTGATGAGTGACTGATCACGAGTGACTGTGAGGCATGCGCGAGGGGCTGATTATGATACATGTTTTTGCCCGAGGGGCCTCTATATGATTCATTTCATTTTTATACGAGACCTTTCGGTTGAAGTTGTTGAAAAATGTATATTTTAAAAAGGGTTGTTGGGAAGTTGTTTTTTAAGGCACGATGATTTCATACATCTATGTTATACTATTTGAAAGTAAGGTTGTGCCTCTAGTGATTTGATGACATTGATTTTATATGTTCTTGCTGCTCAGACCTTATTTGTTTTCATTACTACTGAGTTGGTGTACTCACATTACTCCCTGCACCTCTGTGTGTAGATTCAGGAGCAGACATCGAGCATTAGCCTTTATTCTGCAGCGGAGCCAGATTTGTGGAATATAGAGGTAGTTGTCCAGCATCTGCAGCATCTCTGTTTTCCCCTCCCTGTTGTATCTTCATTTCATTCGGAGGTTTTGTATTATGACTTATTCTTCTAGATGTTCATGACACGTTGGCTCCGGGTTTTGTGATATATTGGCTAGCCTAGTTCCACGATAGGCGCCATCACGGCCGACTTGGGATTTGGGGTCGTGACAGTTGTGTATCAGAGCCCTAGGTTACATAGGACTCAACGGTGATGAGCAGGTTTAGTAGAGTCTTGCAGATCGGTACGGAGACATCTGTACTTATCTTTAAGAGGCTATCGAACTTTTAGGAAACATTTCTATCTTTCTTGAACTCTTTCGTGTTGATCTATTAATTCTTGAAATATGAACTTACGTTGTTTCATTCTCTCACAGATAGTGAGGGCACACCATACCGATCAGGGCAAGCAGTCACCGACTAGACCAGCGAGAGGTCGAGGTCGCAGTCGAGGCCGTGATAGAGGTAGGGGCCAGCCCGCGCAGGAGCCGGAGCAGTACCTCAGGATCCCTCTATCGATCATGGTCAGGTTTCCGCCGATGGTGTCCCAGCAGGACAGGCTCAGGTACCAGTAGTGCCTATGGTTATTTCCGGTCTTCAGGAGACCCTGTCTCAGATATTGATAGTATACACTAGTTTGGCTCAGGCAGTCGCCATGTCTTCTTCTTTCACTACAGCTCAGGCTGAGGGAGGCAATCGAACTCCAACTGCCCGGGCACCTGAGCAGGCTGCACATGGTATTCAGGCACCGGGAGTAGCCCCAACTCCGCCAGTTTCTTCGGTTCAGGATTATGTGGTCCTTGTTATGCCTGAGGACGAGCAGCGCAGGTTGGAGAGATTCAGCAGACTTCAGCCTCCGACTTTCAGTGGTACAGATGGAGAGGATGCCCAGGGATTTCTAGATAGGTGACAGAGGATACTGCGTACCGCGGGTATTTTGGAGACTAGTGGGGTCTCATTTGCTACATTTCAGTTTGCGGGTTTTACCTTTACATGGTGGGAGTCGCTCGAGAGGCGTAGACCAGTTGGTTCAGCACCTCTTACTTGGCGACAGTTCTCCACGATCTTTTTGGAGAAGTATGTTCCTCAGTCCCACAGAGAGGAGCAGCGTAGGCAGTTTGAGCAGCTGCGCCAGGGAGAGTTATCAGTTACTCAGTACGATATGAGGTTCTCCGAGTTGGCCAGGTATGCTTCTGAGATTGTCCCTATGATAGGGAGAGGGTGAGGAAGTTTGTGGATGGTCTTTCTTATTAGCTTTGGCTGCTTATGACTCGAGAGAGAGTATCGGGTGCTTCATTCGAGCAGGTTGTTGACATAGCTCGAGATATTGAGTCTGTTCGCTGCCAAGAGCGGGAGGAGAGGGAGCAAGAGGCCTCGTGGTTCGGGAAGTTCTATTGGTGCTCCCTTCAGGCGACAGTTTTAGCAGGATAGGGGCCGTTCATTCAGGCCTCCTTGGTTAGGCAGTGCAGTATATAGTGGTGCCTCCTTGGGGCAGGGTTCCTATGGTTCACAGTCAGGCCGTACTTCATTTGGTGCCCTCCCAGCTCAGAGTGCAGCTCGAGCACCTCCACTTCAAGGTTCATTTATACAGGAGTCTTCCAGTGGTAGTACAGGTGCTAGGGGTTTCTATCAGTCCTCGCCTCCAGCTCCAGGGGGTTGCTTTGAGTGTGGAGAGTTCGGGCACATGTGGAGGCAGTGTCCCCGCCGTTCTGGTGGACCTTCTCAGCAGAGGGGCTAGCCCTTGACTTCAGCTCCAGTCACTTCACCACCCGCCCAGGAAGCCAGGGGTGGTGGTCAGTCAGCCAGAGGCCGCCCTAGAGGGGGAGGTCGAGTAGGGGGAGGTTAGGCTCGAATGTATGCATTTCCATCCAGGCCGGATGCTATGGCCTCAGATGCCGTGATTGCAGGTATTGTTTCAGTCTATTTCCGTGATGCCTTTACTTTATTTGACCCTGGTTCTTCATATTCCTATGTTTCTTCATATTTTTCCGGTTTTCTTGTTATGCCCCGTGAGTCTCTAGTCACCTCTGTTCATATGTCAACTTCGGTGGGCGATACTGTTGTTGTGGACCGTGTGTATCAGTTGTGCATTATATCTATTGGGGTCTGGAGACCCAAGTGGACCTACTGTTACTGAGCATGGTCGATTTTGACTTAATATTGGGCATGGATTGGTTATCTCCGTGCCATGATGTTTTTGATTGTCACGCTAAGACCGTAACCTTAGTTATGCCGGGATGTCCGAGGATTGAGTGGAGAGGTTCTTCCGAGTATATGCCTAGCAGGGTGATTTCTTACTTGAAGGCTCAACGCATGGTTGAGAAAGGGTGTTTATCTTATTTGGCCTTCATGAGGGATGTCAGTGGTGAGATTTCCGCCATTGATTCAGTTCCTATGGTCCGTGACTTTTCGGATGTATTTTCATGCAGACCTGCCAGGCATGCCACCTGACAAGGATATTGATTTTGGTATTGACCTGGTGCCAGGCACTCAGCCTATTTCTATTCCACCTTATCATATGGCACAAACGGAGCTGAAGGATTTGAAGGAGCAGCTTCAGGAGCTCCTGGATAAGGGGTTCATTCGGCCTAGTGTGTCACCTTGGGGTGCACCGGTGTTGTTCGTAAAGAAGAAGGATGGGTCCATGCGTATGTGTATTGACTATCGGTAGTTGAACAGGGTTACGGTGAAGAACCGGTATCCCTTGCCCCGCATTGATGATTTGTTTGACCAGCTTCAGGGAGCCAGAGTGTTTTCCAAGATTGATTTGAGATCTGGGTACCATCAGTTGAGAATTCGGGATTCTGATATTCTGAAGACTGCTTTCTGGACCAGATATGGTCATTATGAGTTCTTGGTTATGTCCTTTGGGCTGACCAATGCCCCAGCTGCGTTCATGCAATTGATGAACAACGTGTTTCAGCCTTATCTTGACTCCTTCGTCATTGTGTTCATTGATGACATCCTGGTTTATTCTCGTAGCCAACAAGAGCATATTCAACATTTGAGAGTTGTGTTGCAGAGGTTGAGAGAGGAGAAGCTTTATGCGAAATTCTCCATGTGTGAGTTTTGGCTAGGTTCGGTAGCTTTCTTGGGGCACGTGGTGTCCGGTGAGGGGATTCGGGTTGATCCAAAGAAGATAGAGGCGGTGCAGAGTTGGCCCGGACCGTCCTCAACTACAAAGAATAGGAGTTTCCTTGGTTTGGCGGGTTATTACCGTCGCTTTGTGGAGGGATTCTCTTCTATTGCTTTGCCTTTGACCAGATTGACCCTAAAGGGTGCTCTATTCAGATGGTCTGATGAGTGTGACGAGAGCTTTCAAAAGCTCAATTCAGCATTGACTACAGCTCTAGTACTTATTTTGCATGCTGGTTCGGGTTCTTACACAGTTTATTGTGATGCTTCTAGAGTTGGCTTGGGAGCGGTATTGATGCAGGACGGCAAGGTGATTGCCTACGCCTCCAGACAGTTGAAGGTGCATGAGAAGAATTATCCAGTGCACGATCTTGAGTTAGCTGCCATTGTCCATGCCTTGAAGATTTGGCGGCATTATTTGTATGGAGTGCAGTGTAAGATTTTCACTAATCATCGCAGTTTGCAGTATCTGCTAAGGTAGAAGGACTTGAATTTGTGTCAGAGGAGATGGTTAGAGTTCCTCAAGGATTATGACCTCACTATCTTATATCATCAGGGGAAGGCCAATGTAGTGGCCGATGCCTTAAGTCGCAGAGCAGAGAGCTTGGGGATTTTAGCTTACCTTCCAGTAGCAGAGCGGCTATTAACTCTTGATGTTAAGGCCTTAGCAGGTCATTTTGTGAGATTGGATCTATCAGAGCCCCTGCGGGTGTTGTCTTGTGTAGCCTCTAGGTCTTCTCTTTACGATCAGATTAGAGCATGCCAGTATGATGATCCACATTTGTTTGTTCTTCAGGACCGGGTCCATCGCGGTGATGCCAGAGATGTGGTTATTGGTGATGATGGGGTCATAAGGACACAGGTACGGATTTGCGTGCCCAATGTAGATCGGCTTCGAGATTCGATTCTAGAAGAGGCTCATAGTTCGTGGTATTCCATCCATCCGGATTCCGCGAAAATGTATCAGGATTTGAGACAGCATTATTGGTGGAGGAGAATGAAGAAGGATGTTGTGGAGTTTGTGACTCGGTGTTTAAACTGTTAGCAGGTCAATTATGAGCACCAGAGACCTGGTGGATTGCTTCAGAGGTTTGATATTTCGGAGTGGAAGTGGAAGCGGATCACCGTGGACTTCGTAGTTGGACTCCCGCGGACTTCGAGGAGATTTGATGTTATATGGGTTATTGTGGATCGGCTAACCAAGTCCGCGCACTTCTTTCCTGTTGGTACTATGTATTCATCGGAGAGGTTAGCTGAGATTTATATCAGGGAGATTGTCCGTTTGCATGGGGTTCCAGTTTCTATCATTTCTGACAGAGGCACTCAGTTCACATCTCAGTTTTGGAGAGCCGTGCAGAGAGAGTTAGGTACTCAGGTTAAGTTGAGCACAGCGTTTCATCCTCAGACCGACGGGCAGTCGGAGCGTATCATTCAGATTTTGGAGGACATCTTGCGTGCTTGTGTGATTGACTTTGGTGGTTCATGGGATCAGTTTCTGCCACTAGCGGAGTTTGCATATAATAACATCTATAAGTCGATTATTCAGATGGCTCCGTATGAGGCTTTGTATGGTAGGAGGTGTAGGTCTCCGGTTGGTTAGTTTGAGTCGGGCGAGGCTAGTCTATTGGGCACAGACTTGGTTCAGGATGCTTTGAGTAAGGAAAAGTTGATTCAAGAGCGGCTTCGCACGGCGCAGTCTAGGAAGAAGAGTTATGCGGATCGGAAGGTCCGAGATGTGTCTTTCATGGTTGGGGATAAGGTGTTGCTGAAGGTGTCACCCATGAAGGGTGTTATGAGATTCGGGAAGGAGGGAAGTTGAGTCTCAGGTTCATTGGGCCATTTGAGGTACTTTAGAGGGTTGGGGAGGTGGCTTACAGGCTCGCTATGCCTCCCAGTTTATCGAGCATTCATCTAGTATTCCATGTATCGATGCTCCGGAAGTATGTTGTTGACCCTTCCCATGTTTTGGACTTCAGCACGGTTCAGCTCGAGGGTGATATGTCATATAAGGTAGAGCCAATGGCTATTTTGGGTCGACAGGTCATGAAGCTGAGGTCTAAAGTTATAGTTTCAGTGAAGGTTCAGTTGAGAGGGAAGCCGGTGGAGGATGCCACCTAGGAGACCAAGCGAGAGATGCGAAACAGATATCCTCACTTATTTAAGACTCCATGTATGTTTCTAGACCCGTTCGAGGATGAATATTTGTTTAAGAGGGGGAGGACGTAACGACCCGACCGATCGTTCTGTGAGATTTACCCCATTTCCCCTACTTATGCATTTGTTATATATCGCTATCATGTTTTTGATGTGTTGGATCAGTTGGTTGGGGTCCGGGATGGTTATGGTGAGAGTTTAGGCATTTAGCCTTTTAAAGTAGCCTAATAGTTGAGGAAGTCAAGTGAGACTTGACTTATTGGTAAACGACCTCGGAATATAGATTTTATGGCTCGGATAGCTTCGTTAGGTGATTTGGGACTTATGAGTGTGTTCAGAATATTTTAGTGATGTGCAATGTAGAATTAGGCTTGAATTGGCAAAAGTTAGTTTTTGACGATTTCCGGTTGGTAGTGGAAAATAGGCTATCGGGGTCGGAATGGAATTCCGAAAGTTGGAATAGTTTTGTAATGTCATTTTGGATATGTCTGCAAAATTTCAGGTTAATCGGAGGTGTTTTGGTTGGTTTCGACGTAGTTGGCAAAATTTGGAAGTTTCAAAGTTCTTAGGCTTGAATTTGATGTATATTTGGTGTTTTTTTTGGTTTTTCGAAGGCTCGACTAAGTTTGAATGATGTTATGGGATATGTTGGTATGTTTAGGTGAGGTCCCGAGGGCCTAGGGTGCGTTTTGGATGGTTAACGGACCAACTTTTGGCTTGAAATCTAGGCAGATTGCTGTTGGTGTAAGGTTCTGGTTTCCTTCTACGCGATCGCGTGAGGATGTTTGCGATCACGTAGGGTTAATTAGTGAGGCAGAATTTTTGTTAATCGCGATCGTGTGGAATGGTTTGCGATCGCGTGAGTATGAGTCTTTGGTCAGTGCGATCGCAAGGTCTTGTTTGCGATCGCATAGAGTTAAAGGGGCGCGCGGGTGAGTTGAGCTTTGTTCTTCGCGATCGCGTGGAATGGGTTGCGATCGCGTGGGTTTAAAGCTTGATGAATCGCGATTGCGTGAGGTTATCTGCGATCACATAAGGTAAATTGATGGGGCAGCAAGTTTGTTCTTCGCGATCGCGTGCCAAAGTTTGCGATCGTAGTGAAGGAATTATTTTCGCTGGGCAGAATGTTTAAAAGGCCTAAAATGCGAAATTGGTTTTCATATCTTCCATTGTTGCATGCGAAATTTTGAGCTTTTGAGAGGGAAATTAAGGGAAATCATTTGGAGGTAAGAATTTCAACTTTATAACACGTTTCTATGTTAATTCTTAAGTGATTAAACATCAAAAATTCTAGAAATTTAGCCAAGTTGGGGAAGAAGGGTCCATGAGAATTTATTTTCCTTTTGAGGATTTAAGTGGGCAATTGTGGTCCGATTTTAGTGTTCTTGGTATGTATAGAGTCGTGGGAGGACGAGGGTTCTAATTATGTAAAAATTATCAAATTCCGAGATGTGGGCCCGGGGCTCGGGTTTGGCCGAATTTCGAATTTTTTGATTAATTTGATAATTTTCGATTGGGTTGTGTTCCTTGAGTATATATTAATAATGGTCAACTGGTTTTGGCTATATTCGGAGAAATCGGGAGCCAATTTGAGGGGCAAAGGCATAGCGGGTTAGTGTTGTGGCCCGGTAGAGGTAAGTAATGGTCTTAAATCTTGTCCTGAGGGTATGGAACCCCGGACTGCATTATTTTCTCACTGAATTTGGAATGGCGCACATGTAGGATGACGAGTATGTGGCGCGTACTGACTCTTGGATTTGAATAGGTACTCTCCACGGCGACTATTGAGTTGCATATTTACTCAAAACCTTATGTTAATTATGTTCTAAAGAATTGTGTAATATTTGGGTTGTGAGCCATGTTAGGGGCCTAGTGCCGACCTGTTTTAACCCCTTGGGGGCTATTTTACTGATATTCTCACTATTTTGAACCTATGATTTTTCACTCAGTCCTTCGTGTGAAATTGTTGACACTCCTATTTGATGATATTACGATTTCTCAAAATGGAATACTAATTGGGTCGAGAACCCCGTTTTATTTATCGCCCGAGTGGCATGTTGAGAGTGTCTGACTGAGTGCGGTCGAGGGCCAATGTTGTGAGGATATTTATGATATGAGACAGGCTGAGAGCCTGAGAGTGATTAATGCCATGATTTGGCTGTTTATTTAGCGTTAAGGCTGAAGGAGCCCTCCGAAGTTGGAGTCTGTACACACCCCAGTGAGCGCAGGTACCTACCAAGTGCCGAGTGCCGAGTGATGAGTGAGTGGGAGGTATAAGTGATTGTGAGGTGTTGAGTGACTGATCATGAGTGACTGTGAGGCATGCCCGAGGGGCTGATTATGATACATGTTTTTGCCCGAAGGGCCTCTATATGATTCATTTCATTTTTATACTAGACATTTCGGTTGAAGTTGTTGAAAATGTATATTTTGGTTGTTCGGAAGTTGATTTTTAAGGCACGATGATTTCATACATCTATGTTATACTATTTGAAAGTACGGTTGTTCCTCTTGTGATTTGATGACATTGATTTTATATTTTCTTGTTGATCAGACCTGATTTATTTTCATTACTACTGAGTTGGTGTACTCATATTACTCTTTACACCTCTGTGTGCAGATTCAGGAGTAGACATCGAGCATTAGCCTTTATTCCGTAGCGGAGCCAGATTTCGGGA
Source organism: Nicotiana knightiana (assembly GCA_005239525.1). Classification (NCBI taxonomy): domain Eukaryota; kingdom Viridiplantae; phylum Streptophyta; class Magnoliopsida; order Solanales; family Solanaceae; genus Nicotiana; species Nicotiana knightiana. The sequence continues at coordinate 985 of ML373262.1, read as the reverse complement.
TATAGAGGTAGCTGTCCAGCGTCCGCAGTATCTCTATTTTTCCCTCCCTGATGTATCTTCATTTCATTCAGAGGTTTTGTATTATGACATTATATTATGACTTATTCTTCTAGATGCTCATGACACGTTGGCTCCTGATTTTGGGGTTGGCAGTATTGTATTATGATGACCTACTTTATTCTGTAGTTTCTGTAATTTTATGAAATGCTCAGATTTTTGGAAATGGGTTTTTAAAAGAAATTGTGAACATGTGATATATTGGCTAGCCTAGTTCCACGATAGGCGCCATCACGGCCGACTTGGGATTTGGCGTCGTGACAGTTTTCCTCTATGTTAACACAGAGAGCTACTAAGTTCCAGTGGTTTAACGCTTGTGAACGAACTTTTCAGGAGTTAAAGAATTGATTGACATCTGCGCCATATATCACTCTCCCAGAAGGAACAAAAGGTTATGTGTTATATTGTGATGCCTCAGGTATAGGTTTGGGGTGCCTATTGATGCAACATGGGAAGGTGATTGCTTATGCATCAAGACAATTGAAGAAGCATGAAAAGAATTACCCGACCCATGATTTGGATATGGATGCACTAATATATGCTTTGAAGATATGGCGACACTACTTATATGACGTCCATGTTGACATCTACATAGATCACAAGAGTTTACAATACATCTTCAAGCAAAAGGAGTTGAATTTGAGGCAGCGTAGGTGGCTTGAATTACTGAAAGATTACGATGTCGAGATATTTTACCATCCCGGTAATGCCAATGTTGTTGCAGATGCTCTCAGTCGTAAGTCAATGGGAAGCTTAGTACACATTGAGGCAGGTAGACAGGGATTGACTAAAGAGCTATATCAGCTAGCCAATATGAGAATTAGATTGTTAGATTCTGATAACGGAGGGGATACTGTACAAAATACATCAGAATCATCTTTGGTAGCCGAGGTAAAAGCACGATAATATGAAAATCCTACCTTAGTAT
>MDKJ01184023.1:0-72950 GCA_005239525.1 Nicotiana knightiana | reverse complement strand
ATCAGAGGTTGCCCAATAGGGGCCTGCCCATCTATTATAGCTCGATGGTAATGAAAATACTGTGATACTATATATATAGACTTTCTGCTCTCTTGACTGGAAATAGAAAATACTCAAATGAATATGAAGTCCTGATAAAGTGAATATTATAACTTGAGAGACTAGAGAAATATACGTAAATTCCGAGATATAAATTTCTCTTTATGCTTCGTTATCAAACTTATGTAATGACAAGATCATGCCAAAATGAAGGAAGGTCTTAGCCTTAACATACCTGAGTCGATTCTCTTGACAATCCTCTAACACACGTTAATTGCGATAAAACACGGAATAAGTTGTATGAAAAGCTCGAAGCAATCATGTTGCTATGCAAAGAAAATCTTGGCCAAAACCATTCCTTAAGAACTTAGCAACAATGTTGCTATGTGGAAAGTGAATTAATGTTTCTAGAGATGAATTAGGAAGTTTCTGTCGTAGCAACAATGTTGCTATTAGGAACTTAGCAACAGTGTTTGTGTCGTATCCAGCAATGTTGCTATTTGGATTTGAATTGTAAAATTTCCATTAGCTTCGCTGAAACTCTCTTAATGAAACTCTCTTAAGAGACTAGAAAATGACTTGAATTAGGAAGTTATCTTTACTCTTAGGTAGGCCCATATTTCCAAGGCTTTGGTATCACATAAATCATTTAAATGTGCCACCTCCCAATTTTCTTTATGAGTCATTAAAAGTTAAAGGGGTGCTGCCACATTAATGGGGTTTAAACATTAAAAATCACCATTAATTAGCACTAATTTCTTGATTAACTAACTAATCTCCCAATATCCAATAATTAACCAATTACCCATGTAATTAAGATTTATCTCAAATTACTTAAAATAATACTCACTTTTAACACACATTATGTACCCTACTATCATGGTCATGGGGTACCTTGTGTGACACTAGTCTATAAATACCGGGTATTATGGGTCGGATCGTATTATATCCCAAATTGACCGCCTTCGCCGAAACTCATTTTCTTTGATTCGTTTACTCTTTAACCTTCACGGCACTTACTTATTGCTTGTTATAGCATAATCCTTATAATCTCCAAATAATATTTTCCTTGGACTGATGTCAATTACCTTACGACAAATTCAATGTACAATACTACAGTGTGCGACATCATCGTAATTTAATACTAGGAAGCATAACATCATCGTAATATTGCGGGGCGTAACAAGAGGTTTTTGGGGCTCTTGTCTATTTTTCACATAAGCTTGTTTGCCTTTCTCGCTTAACAATTCTGTCAAATAACCTTGTTTCAACAAATGCTCCACCTCACCTTGTAATAGTATGCAGCCTGATGTTTTATGGTCGTGGTCGTTATGAAACTCGCACCAGAAATCTGGGTTTCTTCTATTTAGATTTGGTCTCATTTCCTTAGTCCATCGTACCTTATCCCCCATGCTCTATGAAACAACAACCAACTCGAAAGTACTAATGTTAAAACTATAATCACCAACCCTTGCATTTGCGTTGGTATCCCTATTATGTTATTTTCGATCTTTTCTGAATCTCGATGATGACGAACCTGAATCTCTATTTTTGAATCTATCATCAGCCCGCACGTTTTCGAATTTAGAACGTGTTTCTCGACTTGAAAGTCCCATGTAAGGCTCGTACCTATTTTTACTAGACCTTTTCTCAGATTCTGACCGTCTCGAACCTGTTTTCTCATCAACCCTTGATTGAGCAACGATGTCTTCTTCGATTCTCAACTTGGTGCTATATCTATTATAGACACCATTCCATGTTGTGGTAGGGAACTCTCGCAAGCTTTCTTTAAGCCTTCTCGTAGCTTCTGAACATTTTTCATTTAAATTACTTGCAAATGCCATGGCCGCCCAATTGCCAGGTACTCTTGGTAGCAACATTTTTTCACGTTGGAATCTGTCTCCAAATTCTCGAAGCAATTATGTATCTCCTTGGTTTACTTTAAATATATCCTCCATTCTCTTTTCAATTTTTTGAGCTCCCGAGTGTGCTTTTATAAATAGATCTGCAAGCTCAGCAAAAGAGTCAATAGAATTTTCAGGTAAAAGAGGGTACCATGTTAACGCTCCCTTTGTGAGTGTTTCTCCAAAATTTTTGACAAACACATATTCGATCTCTTGCTTGGTTAAATCATTGTCTTTTACTCTCGTGGTGAACGCAGCGACATGTTCACGTGGATCAGTTGTACCATCATATTTTGGGAGGTCGGGCATTTTGAACTTCTTGGGAATGGGCAATGAAGCTGCGCTTGGTTTCCATGGTTTTTGCAAATATTTGTCGATATCAACTCCTTTGATCATATGTGGTAGGCCAGGTATTTTCTAAATACGGTCGTTTTGTTCTTTCACCTGTTTCCGCAAGGTTAGTAACAAAGTTTGTAAATCAGAGTTATTAGGCATACCTGGTCTCCCATCACGTGACTCATTAGGAGTACCTCTACTTTCATAATTAGCTAACCCTGAACGTGGGATTTCCATGGTTATAGTATTGTTTGGCGGAGGAGTGGGTGGCGCAGTTGATAGTCCCCTTACAAAAGCCTAGAGAGCATCATTCTCGTATTCAGCGATTAACTGCTTTAGAGCATCCTGCTCAACAGTTTGTTCATTTCCATGTCGTTCATTATTATGAGTAATAGATCTTTCAGGTGACCCTTCTCGTGAAGTGTGTGGTGTTCCTTGAGGTGATGGAACTGGAGTTCCTTCCACCTGCTTGTTGTTGTCATTGACATTCGACATGACTTAGTTGTGAGAGAAAAAGATTTGGAAAGTAAGAGATGAATATTAATTCTCGGTAACGGAACCAATTTGTTTAACCAAATAATTAGATTCTCAATCAAAGCTTATTTTTAGAAGTAATCGGGCTACTGATAACCAAGAAATTTCCTATTCTCTCAATTATAAGAAAGGAAATAAGAATAAGAAATAGCAAAGTAGTTGATAGAAAGCAAAAGAAAGTAATTGTATTCCAATAATAATCAGAATGTGCCCTTACAAGTGAAATTTCCTTCCCTTAGATAGGAATCTATAGGTACAACGTCTTTTCCCTTTTATGACCGAATCATTATGAGCATTAATGATATTAATGAGACGTTATAATTTGTAATCGTAACTGTTCATGAAGATTCTGTAACATTTGTGAGCATTCACACTCATTAATTGATGATTCATGTAACTTCCTTTTTTACTGTCTTGATTCATTCCGTCGGTGCCTCTTCATTTAACTATTTAGACTCGAGCATCCATATCCTTTCATCTCGTAGGTGATTTCCTCGTATCTGTTATGACTCGTGTCTCTTTTAATGCATCTCTCCAGCTGTCGCTTTTTCGATGATCCACGTGTCTTGTCACATAAGCCACATACTTAATTCCACGTGTAATATTTATTTTTACCAATACACGTGTTGCGACAAAATTGTATTACTGACATCTACTAATGTGTCTGATGGCTTGCTTCGGCAAAACTGAGCAAAAAATACAAGCTTAGGGATTGAAGCCCAAACATGTCTCCACGGTCTTGACAAAACACTCATTTTTGCAGCATCCTCAATACACAAGTGTTCCTGAATCTTGTGTTTGACATTGATGGGAAGATCTGCAAGTCTATCAAGTTTAAGTTTGTCCCCTTCAACTTTAAGCCTCTAACAAGGAACCATTGTCCTGATTATTTGGGGGGGGGGGGAGTGGGACAAAGAATCAACATTTAAGTAAGAACATGCTTCAATATGCTGCATATGACTCATTTCTACCACAATAATTTGTAACGACACTGCCGGTCGTTCTGAGAGTTTAGCCTCATTTCCCCCATTTCTGCTTCATTATATGTGGTCAGCTTCATTACGTTGTGTTAGATTGGTTGTCTCGGGTTCGGAGCGATTTTGGAGAGAAATGAGACACTTAGTCTCTTATTTTGGTTCAATAGTGGAAAAGTCAACTGGAAGTTGACTTATTGGTAAACGACCTCGGATTGTGGATTTTATGGTTCAGATAGCTTCGTTAGGTGATTTGTGACTTAGGAATGTGTTTGGAATGTAGTTTTGATATCCGATTTAGAATTAGGCTTGAATTGGTGAAAGTTAGTTTTTGGCGATTTTCGGTCGGCTGGGGAAAATAGGCTATCAGGGTTGGAACGGAATTCTGAAAGTTGGAGCAGGTTCGTAATGTCATTTTGGATATGTGTGTAAATTTTCAGGTCAATCGGATCTGTTTTGGTTGGTTTCGGCATCATTGGCAAAATTAGAAGTTTCTAAGTTCATGGGCTTGAAGTTGATGTGATTTTGGTGTTTTTGCGTTGTTTTTGGTATTTTGAAAGCTCGACTAAGTTTGAATGATGTTATAGGATATGTTGGTAGGTTTGGTTGAGGTCCCGAGGGCCTCGGGTGTATTCCGGATGCTCAAACGGAAATTTTTTGTCTTTAGGAAATTGTTGGTTTTTCTGGTGTTTTAGCAGCAGTGATTTTTCATTGCGATCGCTTGAGTTCATCCGCGATCGCGTAGAGTAAGTTGAGGCCAGGTGGATTTTTTGAATTGCGATCGCGTATGTAAGAGTGCAATCGCGTAGTCTGAGCAGTCTTGGTGATTGCGTTCGCATGGTGATGGTTGCACTCGCATAGTAGAATTGGAGTGGCAGTGTGGTGCTGGAATTTGCTATATGCGATCGCATAGAGCTGGTCGCGATCTCATAGTTGTGAGAAGTGGTTCTTCGCGATCGCATATGTGTTCCTACGATCTCATAGGGTTAGTTTGGTTGGGCAGCATTTTTTCTTCGCGATCGCGTGACTTCTTTCGCGATCGCATAGAGTAAAAGTCAGGGCAGACAATTTAAGTTCTAATTTCAGGGGGTTCTTGGCCATAAGTCATTTTTCCATTTGAGAGCTCGAGTGAAGGAGATTTTGGACGAGGTTTTCAGTGGGATTCTTGTGGTAAGTGTTCTTCAATCATTTTTGGTTCAATTTCATGAATTTGTCTTTATTTTTACCATGCAATTTGAGGAATTAAGTAGAAAATTTGGGAAAATTGGGAGGAAGAATTTGGAAATTCTTTTGGTGATTTGAGTGGACAATTATGGTCCGATTTTGTTGTTATTGGTATTTACGGACTCGTAGGAGGATAAGGATTCTTGTGATGTAAATTTTATCTAATTCTCAGACATGGGCCCCGAGGGGGGACGAATTTGGCAAATTTCGGGAATTGTGCCTAATTTTGATAGTTTGCGATTGGGGTTCATCTCCCTAGCATATTTTGCTGTTATTGATCTGATTTGTCATAGGCTCAGAGCATTTGGGAGCTGAACCGAGGGGCAAGAGCATCACGGAGTAGCTTTTGGGCTGTTTTGAGGTAAGTAACGGTTGTAACTCTAAACCTGAGGGTATGACACCCCAGTATTTGATATTGTTGTGGTAAATAAGATGACGCATATGCTAGGTGACGAGCGTGGGGGCGTGCACCGACAGGGATAGTGACTTGGTCCGTCCCGTAGCGATTATTAAGTCGCGTATTCGATTTGAAACCTTATGATATCCTGTATTTTAGAAATTTATACTTGTTTATGGGCTGTGAGCCATGTTTGGGGCCTTGTGCCGACCTGTTTAGACCTTCAGGGGAATTTTTCATGTTTGGAGCCTTGTGCCGACCTGTTTAGATCTTCAGAGGTACTTTTACGCTATTCTTACACTATCCTGATAGAACAATTGTGAACTCAATCATGTTTGCTACTTGTTGTATTTTCAGTGTTATCACACGGTTTTGAAACTCTGAGAAGTAATTTGGGCTGAGTCACGTGAGTTGAGATGAATTGCCCAAGTGGCTTGTGAGTATGTCCGAATGAGGCCAAGGGCCGAGTATGTGAGGATAGTTATGGGTATATATGTAATGAGGCTCAGGGCCGAGTATGTGAGATAGTTATGGGACGGGCTGCACGCTGCAACAATATACATTATATATGGATCGGGCTACGCGCCACAGTAATATATACATATATATATACATATGGGAGCGGGATATACGCCGTAACAGTTGTTATATGGTACCTGATGAATGAGAGTGCTGAGTGTGAACATTGACTTATGAGAGTAGAGTCACGAGCGACTGAGAGGCTTGCCCGAGAGGCTTTATTGTGAGCAATATTATGCCTGCGGGGCTTATATTTTATGAAATCACTGTTTTTCACTCTTCTTTACACTGAGCCTCTGATGATAAATGATGGATAAATGTTTTTAGACGAGTTTTTAAAATGGAAACTGGAGTTTTATGAAATACTCAGAAATGTAAATTCCTGACTTGATTTACTTATTTACACAGTCACTTATTATACTGATTTTCATGATTTATAAATGCTCGTCACATCACTCATGTTTTTAGATACTTTGGTTACTTACTGAGTTGGCGTACTCACGTTACTTCCTGCACTTTGTGTGCAGATTCAGGTACCAGGGCAGAGCGATAGTTGAGCTACCCCATTTGGAGCATTGTTCTGAGATTGTGAGGTAGCTGCTCGGCGTCGGCAGCCTACTTTTTCTCCTTCCTACTCTATCATATGTAGTTTACATTCCCTGATTTGTTGTGGTAGAGGATTAGTATTAGGCTGTATCACTTCTTAGATGCTCATGATGGTTGACTCCAGATGTTGGGACTGTGCTTAGACGTTCTAATCATTTTTATTGTTTTTGAAATGCTTAAGAAACATAATTATTATGAAAATTCGGATACTTGATGTAATAAATGGAAAATCATTTCATTATTTTCAGTAATTGGCTAGCCTAGTACCACGATAGGTGCCATCACGACCAGTTTTGATTTGGGGTCGTGACATGTTGGTATCAGAGCGCTAGGTTACATAGGACTCAACAATCATGAGCAGGTTTAGTAGAGTCTTGCGGATCGGTACAGAGACGTCTATACTTATCTTCGAGAGGATGCAGAACCCTTAGGAAAATCCTATATTATTGAATTCTTATCGTGTGAATCCATTTTAGCCAGCCAAGAGCGTAACTCTCGAATTCCTTCCATGTATTCGAATGCGCACGAGAGCGCTTGGTATCAGCTGTGCATCGATGGCTCGTGACTTCCATGGATGAGATGTGATTTTGGTGTGTTGGTAATGGATCATTCTGGAGGACTTGAGGCCAGATTCATTCTGTGGCTTGAGTGCTGAGACTTCATTGTGTGAGCACATGTATTTGGGGACTTATATGTTCGTTGATGTCCTTATTGATGGGACTTGGTGGCTGGATGCCAATGTGGTGAGTGTGATTTGATGGTTAGATGAGTTCATACTGTGATTTGTGGCAAAAGGAGTGGCTGGGAATGCGGCAAGAACTATTGAGTGTTTGATTTTCGTCTTGATTTAGTATATTGCTTCGAGTTGTGAGTGTATTGGAAGACCTCTCATGTTGTTCAGTTGTGGAGCGAAGCGGAACTTTCTTTTGAGTTATGAGTTCCTGGTGATGTCTTTTGGGCTAATCATTTCCCTAGTAGAGTTTGTGTATTCGATTAACGGTGTATTCTAGCCATATCAGCACTCCTTTGTTATTGTATTCATTGATGGCATCCTGGCATATACGCGTAGCCAGGGGTAGCATATTCTTATGTTTCATAAAATTTTGCCCATTTTCTGGATATGCCCAGTGAGCCTTCAGTTACATCTGTTCATGTGTCGACTCCGGTGGGCAATACTTTTGTTGTGGACCGTATGTATCGGTCGTGTGTGATATCTATTGGGGGTCTGGAGACCCGAGTGGACCTACTGTTACTCGGCATGGTCGATGTTGATGTGATATTAGGCATGGACTGGTTGTCTCCGTGTCATGCCATTCTTGATTGCCACGTTAAGACCGTTACCTTAGCTATGCCAGGTTGTCCGAGGGTTGAGTGGAGAGGTTCTTCTCATTATATGCCTAGCATGGTGATTTCCTACCTGAAGGCTCAGTGTATGGTTGAGAAGGGGTGTTTATCGTATCTGGCTTTTGTGAGGGATGTTAGTGGTGAGACTCCCGCTATTGATTTGGTTCCTGTGGTTCGTGACTTTCCGAACGTGTTTCCTGCAGACCTGCCAGGCATGCCACCTGATAGGGACATTGATTTGGTATTGACCTGGTGCCATGCACTCATCCTATTTCTATTCCACCTTATCGTATGGCACCAGCGGAGCTAAAGGAATTAAAGGAGCAGCTTCAGGAACTCCTAGATAAGGGGTTTATTTGGCCTAGTGTGTCACCTTGGGGTACACCGGTGTTGTTTGTAAAGAAGGAGGATGGTTCTATATGTGTGTGTATCGATTATCGGCAACTGAACAAAGTTACGATGCAAAATCGATAACCCTTGCCTCGTATAGATGACTTGTTTGATAAGTTGCACGGTGCCAGGGTATTTTCCAAGATTGAATTGCATTTCGGCTAACACCAGTTGAAGATTCGGAGGCCATACCTTCCGAAGACTGCTTTCAGGACTAGATATGGTCATTATGAGTTTCTTGTTATACCACTCGGGCTGACCAATGCCGCAACAGCCTTTATGCACTTGATGGACCATGTATTCCGACCTTATATGGACTCTTTCGTCATCGTGTTTATTGACGATATCTTGGTGTATTCCCAATCTCCGGAGGATCATGAGCATCATTTGAGAGTTGTGCTTCAGACCTTGAGGGAGAAGATATTGTATGCAAAATTTTCGAAGTATTAGTCCAGCCATCAGCGTCAGGTTCTTATACCGCATATTGTGATGCATCGAGGGTAGGCATTATTTGTGTTTAGATGCAGGAGGATGTAGTGATTGCGTGATAGTTATGATCTTCGGAAGTGTAGAGAGAGATATCAGTTTGAGGCTAAGCCGGCAGGGGTATCTATTGCGGGTTGTCCTGGGGTGTGTGATCCTTCTGTTCTTCGGTAGTAAGCTCTCTTTTACCAGTAAATGATATATGTTGTAATTGGGTTTAGATCACTTGTGGATGTTGGCTTGACTATTACAATGGTGAATGTGATATTTGCAAATGACTTGAATGGTTAGACAGGTTGTGTTATTATGGGCACTGTGAGTTATTTTTTGTCTTGATCGTTGGCTTTGAGCCAAGTGGGGGAGATTATTAATGATACGTTGATTGCACGACTATGTGCCGTATTGGTTTCAGTTCGAGGTATATTGGTGGATCAGTTATGACGTGCAGAGGTGGAGTCTGGGAATTACTCGAGTAATAGAAATTCTTCGATACAGGTTGTAATGTACTCTATTGGGTAAATGGGTTCTATTCAATGATTGAGTATTAGGGATGTTCTATGTATTCAAGCGGTGGAATTGAGATCATATATAGTAAGTCGTGCGCTTCATGGACTTCGAGACTGAGAGTTCTCATAAACAGGTTATTTTGTGGTAGTGAACTGTGAAGATGCAATTAAAGCTAGTCGGATGTTAGTATGTACCATGATTCAGTCATTGTGAACCTTTTGATAATTTATCTATCTGTTGTGGGTGACCAGAGTTGATTCATGATTATTGGTAGGCCCATATGAGTGTGTGTTCTGCACCGAGTCGGAATTGCTGACTCCGAATTTCTATTTTTGAGGAATGTACCATTTGATTGTGATTGAGTTTATTCCTGTTCTGGGGTGATCTACGAGCTACATTTCAGTTTTGCGAGGCGTGGTGATTGTAGTTATATGCACTTACGGTGCGGGTTTATTTGGGCTTTATAGCGGGATCTGAGTAAGGTAAGTATTTGGGAATTGCGAGATTGAGGCGTATTAATTATACACTTTCTGATACGTATGGCATGGTATCTTCTGGTTTCCCCATGGTTATGGAAATGCACTTTGACTACTTGATGTATAATTTCGAACGGTTAATGATTTTCGGGAAGGCGGCTTGTAGTATTTCATATGGACCAGCGTTTGGATGACTCTGTGCAGTGTAGCGGAGTTATGTAGGGGAATGACCTTTGGTATTGGATTCGTGTGTTTTGATTTTCACGGTGTGTGCCGGGCTTTTAGCATGATGTTGTGATGGTAATTATTAATTGCAGGATAGTTCTCTCGCGCGAATCTTTCGTATAACTTGATTACGTTGGGATGTTGCTATTGGCTGCACGAGTTGCACAGCTTATGGCTCCGAATTGTATCTATGTGTCATGTAATCAGAGTGGTCGTGTTGGATGAGAAGAGGTCATTGGACCTAGAATGAATATTGTCAGAATTGTCTACATCATAGTTGGAAGGATAAATATCGGGAGACGGCTTAGAAATCTGCTATATTTCCTGTTTGGGAAGGGGGGGCTTCATGTCTGACTGATCGGACGAATGGTTGTTAGTTTCTACGTGTTTCTTTCATCATCGGCAGTATATGAAAGTGTTATAGTGAGGCATTTCTTGATAAAAGGTTATGTACCGGTATTGAGTTGTTCTGAGCAGTTATTGTGGTTAAGAGTTATCGCTATAAGTGTTTGAGTCATGAGGTGTATTCTGTGATTTCATCTGGGGTGCGTATATGGCTTAATCCAGCAAGTTCATACCAGTTAGTTTATAGTTGTAGAATTTTGATCTTGTATATTACTTCAGAAATGGAAACTTGGTTCTAAGGGTTATGGGTCAGGTTGGATTTCGAAATTTTAGTTGTGTTGTGTTATTGGACCTATATGGGATAGGGTGACGTGGGATCACCCCGAGTATGTGCATGGTAGGCTACGCGGCAGTTCGATGGTGTTGGAAAATAACTCTTGGCACGTTCGAGGACGAATGTCGGTTTAAGTGGGGGAGGATTTAACGACCCTGCCGGTCTTTCCGAGAGTTTAGCCCCGTTTCCCCCGTTTCTGCTTCATGATATGTGGTTCAGCTTCATTACGTTGTGTTAGATTGTTTGGCTCGGGTTCAGAGTGATTTTGGAGAGAAATGAGACACTTAGTCTCTTATCTTGGTTTAATAGTGGAAAAGTCAACCAGAAGTTGACTTATTGGTAAACGACCACGGATTGCAGATTTTATGGTTCGGATAGCTTCGGTAGGTGATTTGGGACTTAGGAGTGTGTTCGGAATGAAGTTTTGATATCCGGTGTAGAATTAGGCTTGAATTGGCGAAACTTATTTTTTGGCAATTTTCGGTCGGTAGGGGAAAATAGGTTATCGGGGTCGGAATGGAATTTCGACAGTTGGAGCAGGTTCTTAATGTCATTTTGATATGTGTGCAAATTTCCAGGTCAATCGGATGTGTTTTGGTTTGTTTCGGCATCAGTGGCGAAATTATAAGTTTCAAAGTTCATGAGCTTGAATGATGTGATTTTGATGTTTTTGTGTTGTTTTTGGTGTTTCGAAGGCTCGACTAAGTTTGAATGATGTTATGGGAAATGTTGCAAGGTTTGGTTGAGATCCTGAGGGCCTCGGGTGTATTTGAGATGCTCAAACGGACATTTTGTTCATTGGGAGATTGCTAGTTTTCTGGTGTTTAGAAGCAGTGATCTTTCATTGCGATCGCGTGAGTTCCTCCGTGATCGCGTAGAGTAAGTTGAGGCCAGGTGGATTTTGTGAATTGCGATCGCGTATGTAGGAGTGCAATCGCGTTGTGTGAGCAGTCTTGGTCACTGCATTCGCATGGTGATGGTTGCGTTCACATAGTAGAATTGGAGTGGCAGTGTGGTGCTGGAATTTGCTCTATGCGATCACATAGAGCTGGTCGCGATCGCATAGTTGTTAGAAGTGGTTCTTCGCGATCTCATATGTGTTCTTGCGATCGCATAGGGTTAGTTTGGCTGGGCAGCATTTTGTTCTTCGCGATCGCGTGCCTTCTTCCCCGATCGCATAGAGTAAAAGTCTGGGCAGAGTGTTTAAGTTCTAATTTCAGGGGTTCTTGGCCATAACTCATTTTACCATTTGAGAGCTCGGGTGAAGGAGAGTTTCGACGAGATTTTTAGTGGTATTCTTTTGGTAAGTGTTCTTCAATCATTTTTGGTTCAATTTCATGAATTTGTCTTGATTTTCACCATGCAATTTGAGGAATTAAGTAGAAAATTTGGGAAAAATGGGAGGATGAATTTGAAAATTCTTTTGGTGATTTGAGTGGGCAATTGTGGTCCGATTTTGATGTTATTGTTATAAACGGACTTGTGAGGGAATAAGGATTTTTGTGATGTAAATTTTATCGAATTCCGAGACGAGGGGCCGAATTTGGCAAATTTCGAGAATCGTGCATAATTTTGATAGTTTTTGATTGGGCTTCGTCTCCCTAGAATATTTTGATGTTATTGATCTGATTTGTGATAGGCTCAGAGCATTTGGGAGCCAATTCGAGGGGCAAGAGCATTGCGGAGTAGCTTTTGGGCTGTTTTGAGGTAAGTAATGATTGTAACTCTAAACCTGAGGGTATGACACCCCGGTATTTGATATTGTTGTGGTAAATAAGGTGACACCCATTCTAGGTGACGAGCGTGGGGGAGTGCACCAATAGGGATTGTGACTTGGTCCATCCCGTAGCGACTATTAAGCCACGTATTCGATTTGAAACCTTATGATATCCTGTATTTTAGAAATTTATTCTTGTTTATGGGTTGTGAGCCATGTATGGGGCCTTGTGCCTACCTGTTTAGACCCCCAGGGGTATTTTCCATGTTTGGAGCCTTGTACCGACCTATTTAGACCCTCAGAGGTACTTTTACACTATTCTTACACTATCGTAATAGAAGAATTGTGAACTCAGTCATGTTTTTTACTTGTTGTATTTTCACTGTTATGACACGGTTTTGAAACTCTAAGAAGTAACTTGGGTTGAGTCCCTTGAGTTGAGATGAATTGCCCGAGTGGCTTGTGAGGATGGCTGAATGAGGCCAAGGGCCGAGTATGTGAGGATAGTTATGGGTATATATGTAATGAGGCTGAGGGCCGAGTATGTGAGGATAGTTATGGGACGGGCTGCACGCCGCAGCAATATACATTATATATGGATCGGACTGCGCGCCGCAACAATATATACATATATAGATATATATAGGAGCGGGCTGTACGCCGCAGCAGTTGTTATATAGTACCCTATGAGTGAGAGTACTGAGTGTTAACATTGACTTATGAGAGTAGAGTCACGAGGGACTGAGAGGCTTTCCCGAGAGGCTTTATTGTGAGCGATATTGTGCCCAAGGGGCTTATATTTTATGAAACCACTGTGTTTCACTCTTCTTTACACTGATCCTCTGATTATAAATGTTGGATAAATGTTTTTATACGATATTTTTAAATGGAAACTGGAGTTTTATGAAATACTCGGAAATGTAAATTTCTGACTTGATTTACTTATTTCCACAGTCACTTATTATACGGATTTTCATGATTTATAAATGCTCGTTAATGCACTCATGTTTTTAGATACTTTTGTTACTTACCGAGTTGGCGTACTCACGTTACTCCCTACACCTTGTGTGCAGATTCAGGTACCAGGGCAGAGCGATAGTTGAGCTACCCCATTTAGAGAATTGTTCGGAGATTGTGAGGTAGCTGCTCGGTGTCCGCAGCCTACTCTTTCTCCTTCCTACTCTATCATTTGTACTTTACATTCCCATATTTGTTGTGGTAGAGGATTTGTATTAGATTGTATCACTTCTTAGATGCTCATGACTGTTGACTCCAAATGTTGGGAGTGTGCTTAGATGTTCTAATCATTTTTATTATTTTTGAAATGCTTAAGAAACAGAATTATCATGAAATTTCAGATATTTGATGTATTAAATCGAAAATCATTTCATTATTTTCAGGAATTGGCTAGCCTAGTACCATGATAGGCGCCATCATGGCCAGTTGTGATTTGGGATCGTGACATAATTCCATGAATGTATGAATAAAGTTAGCTAGAATAACTCTTAAACAACAAAGACCGACTTCAGATTTCATATTTGTTGAAATTTTTACATATTTCGAGAACAATGAAGAATGCTGCTGTTAGACCAATTATCACAATACATATTCAGTTTTACGATCTATTATAACAAGCATGCGATGGAGATCTTAAAGCATCCAAAAACTTAAATAAAAACTTTTGTAGATAAAAAAGATTACAGTGTATACGGACGAATTCGGAGGAGCCCGATTTCGAGGTCTCTATTATGCTTCGACCCCAGGCTCAAAATGTTCAAAGTGAAGTCGAATCTGATCCCAGAATGTACACTTCGGGAAAGCACATCGAAGGACCATCACGGCCTACCTCGGGGATGTACAAAATCGATGACAGTCATGGAAAGGCGAGAGTTTTCCAAGGACACGTGGTTAGGACTGATAAGGTCTGCAAAGGACAGTACAAATCCGTACTAGGGCGTTACACAAATGTACCAATAGTATTCTTTGTCATAACTAGAAACGTACCATATAAGGGTTTTTCCTCTCCTATATAAAGGGGACCTTAATCATTTGCAAAGGCATTTATTTAACTTCAATAAAACTTTTTACTCAGCTCTTTTTGTTTAACGTGCTCAACATTATTTCTTAGCTTTATTATTATTCGTTTATTGTTCTACCTTTACTGTTCATAATTCACTGCTAAAGACTAAGCTCGAGACCCTCGAGGTTACTGAGCTCGAGGCCCCCAGTTCTGTGACAACATTAGTTTGGCTATCACATTCTTCTTACTTACACTTATTCATTCTTTATTATTAACTAGTATTAGATTAAATCATATATTTTTAGAACTACAAATCAAATATAATTGTTAATACTATTTTCGAGGTAAATATTTTGGCACCCACCGTGGGGCTAAAGATAATAATGATTATTTTGGTACTAGTTTTCTGATTACACAAGTTCTTCCTCACACTTTTTCTTGTCCAAGGATTCTTTGATTTCAGGTTAAAATATGTCTAACTCAGCAAACGCACCTGTAAATGACGGTCTTAGTTTCCATGGAGAAAACAGTGCAACGGTTCCAAGGGCCAGCGTGCCACCGCTAAACCCTGGGTTGCACCAGCACCAAACCCTGTCGACGTAGGTTCACATATTGCTTTGCACGTAAATTTGGGTACTGATATTGAAGGAAGTGTACGTGAAGGGGACCAACCTGACGCACAAGGGACATATGCTCGAGAAAAAAGAGAAGTTACTCTAAAAGTAATTTTTCAAATGTTGCAAGCACAACAAGTTGCTATCGCCCAATTGCAGAGTCAGCAAAAGACTCTGAGCACAGCAGGACCGGAAATAGCTTCCCAAGTTGAGTCAGCACCAGAAAGATCCAGCAATTATGGGTCAGGAACTGACCCCACCATCATGAGGATGCTCGGGGAACTCACTAAAACGGTCGAGTCGGCAGAAAAGAAGATAGAGGATAATGAGAAGAAAGTAGAAACCTGCAACTCGAGAGTTGACCAGATCCTGGAAGCACCCCCGATTTTGAAGGGAGTGGATTTGAAGAAGTTTAAGTAGAAGCCATTCCCACCAAGTGTGGCTCCGAAGCCCATTCCGAAGAAGTTCAGGATGCCCGACATCCCAATTAGCATATCACCACATATACTTGTGGTATAAAAGGAAATGATTTAAAGGACGACGAGGTCGAGTTTGTCCTGTTGAAGAAATTTGGAGAAACCTTATCCAAGTGGGCCATGATGTGGTATCATAACCTACCCTCGAATTCAATAGATTCGTCTGCCATGTTGGCAGACTCATTTGTAAAGGCACATGTTGGTGCCATAAAAATCGCTATGAGGAAGTCTGATGTGTTCAAAATCAAACA
The DNA here is from genome assembly GCA_005239525.1 of Nicotiana knightiana. Lineage (NCBI taxonomy): Eukaryota > Viridiplantae > Streptophyta > Magnoliopsida > Solanales > Solanaceae > Nicotiana > Nicotiana knightiana. The sequence continues at coordinate 57,235 of MDKJ01184023.1, read as the reverse complement.
AAGAGGGAACGAGATGTTAAGGGAGTTCGTATCCCGTTTCCAGATGGAGCGAATGGAACTACTGCCGGTCTCTGATGACTGAGTAGTGAAATCCTTCACCCAAGGACTAAATGAACTAATCTTTATAGCTTTGAAGCATCTGAAGCAAAACTTGATCGAGTATCCCGTTGTAACTTGGGAAAAACTTGATAGTCCCCTTACGAAAGCCTGCAGAGCATCCTTCATTCATCAATTAACTACTTCACAGCTCCCTACTCAACCGTTTGTTCATTTCCATGTTGTTCATTATTATGAGTAATGGATCTTTCAAGTGACCCTTCTTATAAAGTGCGTGGTGTTCCTTGAGGTGATGGAACTGGAGTTCCTTCCACATGCTAGTTGTTTTCATTGACATTCGACATGACTTAGTTGTGAGAGAAAAATATTTGGAAAGTAAGAGAAGATTATCAGATTCCCGGTAACTGAACCAATTTGTTTAACCAAAGAATTAGATTCTCAGTCAAAGCTTATCTTTTTACATGGCATTTACCTAGTCAGCATCCTGTCGGGCTTCACCAATGTTCTTTGGTTCAATCAAGGATAGAAAGGCATCAAACGTAAAACAGATTTTTCAAAGAGGATCTTGTTTTGATTCCAGATGTTAGATCTGTTATGATGTTCTCTAGAGGGTGAGAACTCTGATATTTGTGTGGTTTGAGAACCAACTGTTCATTTCTGGATAGTTCCATGGTGTCTTGTTTTTGTGGAACAGGATCAAGGCCAAGGTTCACATGTTGAGTTCCCCCTATCATGTTGCTTGGGATAGTTGGACCTGGTCCATCACCTGTTCCATCTTCCATGTCTTCTTCAATGTTTTCACTGCTTCTCACCAGTCCAAGCTCCTCATCTTCTGGTTCCTGTCTCTCAGCAAGAGGATTAGTTTCATCAAAGACAACATATACACTTTCTTCTACAGACATAGTTCTTTTATTATACACCTTATAAGCTTTGCTATGTGATGAAAATCCCAAGAATACTCCCTCATAACTTCTGGGATCAAATTTTCCTAGGGAATCTTTGCCATTATTGTGCACAAAGCACTTGCATCTAGAAGCCCTAAGGTGGGATATGTTGGGCTTTCTCTCTTTAAGTAATTCATAAGGAGGTTTCTCTACCAGAGGCCTGGTCATGCATCTATTTATTATGTAGCATGCAGTGTTTATTGCTTCTGCCCAAAAGCTATGAGGTAGTTTGCTAGAAAGAAGCATCAAGGTTCTTGCCATATCTTCAAGAATTCTATTCTTTCTTTCAACAACCCCATTTTGCTGTGGGGTTCTAGGGGCAGAAAAATTGTGATTGATACCATTTTCATCACAGAACTCAGCAAACTTTGCATTCTCAAATTTAGTACCATGATCAGATCTTATTGATGCTAGTTGATTTCCTAAATGATTTTGAGTTTTCTTAACAAATGAGGTGAACATATCAAATGCTTCATCCTCAGATGTCAGAAATAAGGTCCAAGTGAACCTTGAAAATAGTCACTAACTAGCACCATTACATATTTCTTACCACCTCTACTCAGAGTTCTCATAGGAACACATAGGTCCATATGAACCAGTTAAAACGTCCTGGTAGTACTAACAATTTTCTTACTTTTGAAAGAAGATCTTACCTACCTCCCCCTTGCACATGCCTCACAAACTTTGTCTTCCTTGAACTTAATGTTAGGAAGCCCTACCACTAAGTCTTTAGAGTCTAGTTTGTTTAGCTGGTTTAGACTTGCGTGACCAAGTCTTTTGTTCCACAGGAGGGGATCACTGTCCAACACACTTAGGCAAGTGAGTTCATTTTCAGACAGTGTGGACAAGGCTATGACGTAGATGTTATTCATTCTTTTTCCCTGCAAAACAATCTTGTCATTAAGCAGGTTAATCACAAAACATTTTGTGGAAGTAAAGGCAACCACGTTACCTCTGTCACACAATTGTGACACAATGATCAGGCTATATTTCAAGCCATCTATCAGATACATATGTTCAATGGAACCTGTGTCATCCTTACCTACTTTAACAACCCCAATAATTTCACCTTTCTTTCCGTTTCCAAAGGAGACATTTCCTCCTTTGAGGCTTTCAAGTGAAAGGAACTATTCCATGTTACCTGTCATATGCTTTGAGCAGCCACTATCCAAATACCAAATTTGGCTGCCTCCTCTCACCTGAACCTACAAAAAGAAATCAGGGGTTAGTTTTAAGAATACAAATTAGTTTAGGTCCTTTTCTATGAGAGAATGGATGAATCAAGCTTTTTCTGGCCCAATTTGGTAGCCAGTTTTTATTTTTAACAAAACTCTCATTTCTTCGACTGGCCTGCTCTTTTGCAGTATACTCAATTTTGTAGTGGCCAGTCTTACCACAATGGGTGCAGATTTTATTCTCAAGGAGAGTGAGATACTTGCTTTTGGGAGTCAATTGCCCAAGTGGTATCCTTATTTCATATCTCTCCTTTTTCCATTCCACTTCCCACTGAGGACAGTTCTTGATAAGATGGTCAGTCTTTCCACACTTGTAGCATCCCTCATTGGTTGCCCTTTCTGGGGCTTTTGCTTTGTTTTAATTTCCTCCTTATTGGAAAGTTTCTGAATTCTTTGGTAATCATGGCCATCTCATCTTCTTCAAGATCTGCTCCCTCAGCGATTCTCAGTGCTAGACTCCTCTCCTTCTTTGGACCATCCATCTTCATTGTCTGCCTGCTAAGTTCATAGGCAATAAGGTTTCCAATTAGTTCATCCAATCTGAGGGTTGCCATATTTTTGGTTCCTGGATAACAGTGATTTTGCTTTCCTAGGAGATTGGTAAGACCCTTGTCAGGATCTTCTCTACCCTGTCCTCTTCAAGAATGACTCTACCAAGAGACTTAAGTTCATTTGTCAAAGTTGTGAACCTTGTGTACATCTCTTGGATAGTCTCTCCTTCTTTCATAGTGAAGTTTTCATACTGTGAGTATAGTAGAGTACCTCTTGATCTTTTTACCTGAGGTGTTCCTTCATGGGCTACTTGCAAGGTATCCCAGATTTCTTTGGCAGTGGTGCAGCTTTGGATTTTGCTACACTCGTCTGGACCTAGTCCACACACAAGCCACTTCTTGGCCTTTGCATTCTTCTCCCATTTCTTCAGATCCTCAGCAGTGCAGTCAGCTCTACTCTTTGGGACATCTACACCTTCACCAGTCTTCATCATGGTAGCTAGAGGACCATCAGTGACTATGTCCCAGAGTTCATAGTCTTCTCCAATCAGGTGGTCCTTCATCATGTTCTTCCACCAAGAGTAATACTGTCCATTGAAGAGTGGTGGCCTTGCAGTTGATTGACCCTCCCAGTTTCCAGGTGGTTCACTCATTTTGATGTTTTCCAAGGTGTTAGCCTTTTCAAGGATAACCCTCTCTGATACCAAATGATGTTTTATACGTCAATACCACACAAGAGGGGGGGTAATTTGTGTGGTGTCCAATTTTCGAGTGCTGTTTCTATAGAAGAACCTGATTCTTCTTGGTGTTCCAACTTCTACTGGTGCGGAATAATAAATGCAGTAAAGTAAAAACACAGATATTTTTACGTGGAAAACACATGGCTCAAAAGGTGAAAAAACCACGACTTACTCCTCAGTAGGATTTTCCCAAACTCTTCACTACAACTCTGAGCCAAACAACATTTACAAAATAAACTCTTTTGTAAACCTAAGGACTAACTCTAATCCCTTTGTAGCAAACTAGCCTCTAGCTAATTGTAACAAGCTTCAAGTTAACTCTAACTTGAACAGTGTGTACCTATTACAATTGCTTCTAATAAAGCTGAAAGATACAATATTAAATCACCTACTACAACCAACTAGACTCGAAAGACAAACAAATGGAACTGGTTCTTCTAGCTGGTCAGTAGCCTTTGTATCGCACAAGGATTCTGCATGCAAAATTTCTCTGGTAATTTTGCCTTCAGTTTTTGCTTCAATTCTGTCTTTGTGCGAATGATTCTTCTGTAGGAATACTTCAACATTATATAGCTCCAGAAGTTAAGATGTTCTTGTTTAGTTCTAATGCAACTCTTCCTTGGTGGAAGAGTTTGTGTTTATCTCAACTTCCTTCCTTTATTTCTGTCCTTGCTGAACTCGAACTCTAAACCCTTATCAATTTGCAACCTTTTCGCATTAGGAGGCAACCTCTTAGTTCATGGATAATTCACAGATCACGTTTATCTCCTGTGCATTTACGGTTCTTGTGCCAATTGGTTCATTTAAGATGTTTGCCCTGATGGACCTGGTTCAACTGGGTAGGCATTTGTCAATCTTCAAAACCATGCAGTGACTTAGGTCAACACTGTTGAATAAATTTGGAGAAACCTTATCCAAGGGGGCCATGATGTGGTATCATAACCTACCCCTGAATTCGATAGATCCGTTTTCCATGTTGGCAGACTCATTTGTAAAGGCACATGCTGGTGCCATAAAAGTCTCTACGAGGAAATCTGATGTGTTCTAAATAAAAATAAAAAAAGAGAACGAGATGTTAAGGGAGTTCATATCCCATTTCTAGATGGACCGAATGGAACTAGCGACGGTCTCCGATGATTGGGCAGTGCAAACCTTCACCCAAGGACTAAAAGAACGAAGCTCTATTGCTTTGAAGCAGCTGAACCAAAACTTGATCGAATATCCCGTCGTAACTTGGGCAGATGTTCACAACAGGTATCAATCAAAAATCAGGGTCGACGATGACCAATTGGGAGCCCCCTCGGGCTCAATGTATCCAAACAGGCTATTAGCAAATGAATCAAGCAATGCAGAAAGGGAGCCGAGGGCGAATAAGGATAGATACCAACCCTATGTCGAAGACCGAAGAAACATCTCGAGGCGTAATATACCTCGAAATGATCGAAGGGCGGATCGAGGCCAAAGTTTCTAGGGACTCATAAGCAAAATCGGGTTCAATAGGCACTCGGGACCGTTGGAGGCACCCCGATTGTCAGAATACGACTTCAACATCGATGCCTCAGACATCGTATCATCCATAGGAAAGATTAGAGATACCAGGTGGCCCAAGCCCATGTAGACAGATCCTTCCCAGAGGAACCCCAACTTAATGTGCAAATACCATGGCACTCACGATCATAGGATCGAAGATTGCAGACAGCTTCGAGAAGGGGTAGCCCGATTGTTCAACGAAGGGCACCTTCGAGAGTTCCTCAGCGATCGGGCCAAGAATCATTTTTGAGAGAGAGATGCAAATAGGAAGAACGAGCAAGAGGATCCGTAGCATGTCATTCATATGATCATCGGAGGAATCGACACCCCACAGGGACCCATATTCAAACGAACAGAAGTATCCATCACAAGGGAGAAGCGATCTCGGGACTACATTCCCGATGACACCATCATATTCAGCGAGGAAGACATCGAGGCCCTATCTCAGCCTCATAATGATGCACTGGTAATCTCTATCCTTTTAAATAAAATTCAAGTTAAACGTGTGCTCATGGATCCAGGTAGTTCATCCAATAAAATCAGGTCGAGGGTCGTGGAGCAGCTCGGGTTGCTCGACCAAGTCATACCCGCCTCTCGAACACTGAATAGATTCAACATGGCGAGTGAAACAACGAATGGGGAAATCATCCTCCCAGTCAACGTGGCCAGGATCATAAAAGCCACCAAATTTCATGTCATCGAATGTGACATGAGGTACAACGCCTTACTTGGAAGGCCATGGATTCATAGCATGAGGGCGGTACCGTCAGCTCTTCATCAAGTGATGAAGTTCCCAACAAAGGATGGCATGAAAATGGTGTATGGAGATGTTTGCAGTGCATGACATGGCACCAGTATCGGCTCCCTCTACCTCGGAGAAATCAAAAAGCGAACAGGTAGCTAAATAGCAATTACCCTCGGTTGAGCATGAGGAATAGGTGATCGATGAACAGGTGGTCGATGATGGAGAAGAAGACATTCTCACCCCCGAGCCTTTGTTGCCTCCGAGGAATCAGATGCAACAAAGTCCACTATCGAAGAATTCGAACAGGCAGCATTGGTCGAGCATCTTCCAGAATGAAAGGTATACCTGGGAACGGGACTAACCCCCGAACTCAGGAAAAAACTTATTCAATTTCTTATTGATAACATTGATTTCTTCGTTTGGCCCATTTAGATATTACAGGGATCCCACCGGAGGTAACCACCCATCGATTGAGTGTCAATCCCAGGTTCAAACCGGTGAAGCAAAAAAAGAGGCCTCAATCCGAGGTAAAGCTTACATTCATCAAAGATGAGGTAACTAAGCTTCTTAAAATAGGATCCATTAGGGAGGTAAAAAACCCCGAATGGCCAGCTAACGTAGTAGTAGTCCCTAAAAAGGGAAATAAACTGAGAATGTGTGTATATTACAAAGATTTGAAGAAAGCATGCACTAAAGATTCCTTCTCATTGCAAAAGATCGACTGTCTAATCTATGCTACGGTTGTCCATGAGATCCTTACTTTTCTCGACGCCTACTCCGGGTACAATCAAATTCTAATGAACCCGGAGGACCAGGAAAAGACTATATCACGAAGTATGGCGCATACTGCTATAATGTAATGCCCTTCGGGCTAAAAATGCAGGAGCGACATACCAACGCCTAGTTAATAAGATGTTCGAACATTAAATAGGCAAGTCTATGGAAGTTTACATTGATGACATGTTAGTTAAGTCCCTGCATGCAGAGGACCATTTGACTCATTTGCAAGAAACGTTCGATATTCTAAGAAGATACAACATTAAGCTCAACCCCGAGAAATGCGCTTTTGGAGTCGGCTCGGGCAAAATTTTGGGCTTCATGGTGTCGAACAGGGGGATTGAGATCAACCCCGACAAAATCAAAGCCATCGAGAGATCACTGTGGTAAACAATTTAAAAGCAGTACAGCGGCTGACCGGACGGATAACAGCCTTAAGCCGGTTCATATCGATGTCATCGGATTAGATTCATAACTTTTTCTCCTTTCTAAAAAAGAAAAACAACTTCGAGTGGACTCCGGAATGCCAACGGGCCTTGGAAGAATTAAAACGGTATCTCTCGAGCCCACTTTTTCTCCATACCCCGAAGGACGATGAAACACTATACTTGTATCTGGCTGTGTCCAAAGTTGCGGTAAGTGGCGTGTTGGTTCGAGAAGAAAAATGTACGTAATTCCCTGTTTATTACATAAGTCGGACCCTGGGAGATCCTGAAACCAGGTATCCACACTTAGAAATATTAGCTCTTGCATTAGTAAGTGCATCTAGGAAGTTAAAACCATACTTTCAATGTCATCCTATATGTGTGTTAAATACATATCCACTTCGAAACATCTTTCATAAGCCCGAATTATTGGGTCGATTGGCCAAATGGGCCATCGAACATGGAGGGTAGGATATCGAATATCGACCTCGAATGGCTATCAAGTCTCAAATTTTGGCAGACTTCGTGGCCGATTTTACGCCTACCCTTGTACCCGAAGTAGAAAAAGAACTTTTGTTAAAAAAAGGCACGTCATCAGGGGTATGGACCCTCTTCACTAACGGTGCCTCGAATGTGAAAGGGTCCGGGCTCGGTATGGTTCTAAAACCGCCAACGGGCGGCATAATTAGGCAATCCATAAGAACTTTGAAGTTGACTAATAATGAGGTCGAGTATGAGGCCATGATTGCAGGTCTCGAACTAGCCAAGGGCCTAGGAGCAGAGGTCATCGAGGCTAAATGTGACTCTCTTTTGGAGGTTAACCAAGTAAATGGAAGCTTCGATGTTCAAGAAGACAGGATGGACAGATACTTAGACAATCTTCAAGTGACACTGCATCGCTTCGAAGAGTGGACCCTGGTCCACATACCTTGAGAACAGAATAGCGAGGTCGATGCACTCCCAAACTTGGGATCCTCGGTTGAAGAAGATGACATAATCCCCGAGACTATCGTACAACTATCAAAGTCAGTGATCGAAGAAGGCCATGTAGAAATCAACTCAACAAGTCTAACATAGGATTGGAGAACCAAGTACATCGACTACTTGAAACATGGTAAGCTCCCCACAGATCCAAAAGAATCAAGGGCCCTTCGAGCCAAAGCAGCCCGATTTTTACTCGATGAGAATGGAACATTGTATAGGAGGACCTTCGACGGGCCACTAGAAGTATGCTTGGGACCGGGGGACACCGACTATGTGCTACGAGAAATCCACGAAGGCACTTGTGGAAACCATTCCACTGATGATTCTTTAGTTTGAAAGGTAATCAGAGTGGGGTATTACTGGGATAGCATGGAAAAGAAAACCAAGGAGTTTGTTCGTAGATGTAACAAATGCCAAAGATTCGCACCGATGATACATCAACCTGGTGAACAATTACACCCAGTCCTATCCATGTGGCCATTCATGAAATGGGGGATGGACATCATCGGCCCCCTACCAATGGCACCAGGTAAAGCTAGATTTATCTTGTTTATGACTGACTACTTCTCGAAATGGGTAGAAGCGCAGGCCTTCGAGAAGATAAGAGAAAAAGAAGTCATCGACTTCATATGGGACCACATTATATGCCGATTTAGGATCCCCTCCGAGATTACGTTTGATAATGGGAAGCAGTTCATCGGCAACAAGGTGACGAAATTTCTCGAGGATCATAAAATCAAAAGGATTCTATCGACGTCTTACCACCCAAGTGCAAATGGTCAAGACGAGTCCACAAACAAAACTATCATTCCAAACTTAGAAGAAGTTAGAGAACATGAACGGGGAGTGGAGAGAAGTGCTGCCCAAAGTACTATGGGCATATCGAACAACTTCAAAGTCGAACACAAGGGAGACCCCATTCTCTTTGGTACATGGGTCTGAGGCATTGATACCAGTCAAAGTAGCGGAATCGGGTGTCAGATTTCAGCATGCTACCGATGACTGAAACAACGAGGCCATGAATACTGCCCTCGAGCTACTAGATGAAAAGCGCAAGGCCGCACTAGTTCGAATGGCCGCTAAAAAAAAAGGATCGAAAGGTACTACAATAGAAGAACAAACCTCCTCTACTTCGAAGTCAGGGACTTAGTTCAAAGGAAAGTCACCCTCAGCACTCGAAACCCAAATGAAGGGAAGTTAGGCCCTAGTTGGGAAGTATCGTACCGCATCCTCGGAGTAGTAGGAAAAGGGTCCTACAACTTAGCACCATGGAAGGCGAGCGAATGCCAAGCAACTAGAACATATCGATGCTCAAACGCTATTATTGCTAAGGTATGACCTTCTCCCTTTTCGTTTATATTTTATACTAACTTGTTGCAGTTGTTCGATTGAGAGGAATCGAAGTACCCTTCAGCTTGAAGACCTTGGGTTTCAAAGCATGCGTTGCACTCTTTTTTCCTTAGATCGGGTTTTATCCCAAATGGGTTTTACCGGCAAGGTTTTTAAAGAGGCAATATCTATATGCTACCTAAGGAAAACTAAACAAGTATCCAAGGCTTCTTTTTCAATCAACCTCGAATACTGGGGGGCATCACCCTCGGAGGCTACCTTTTCGAAGAAAACAAGTTATGCCAAAGAGGGCCTCGATAGAAGAATGTTGTAATGGACCAAACGGTCAAATGAACCATGTCCATGTAGAATAGTCGAGCTCCCGAGGGAAAAAACATCTACGCATTATTCGAAGAAGAATTCATATTTATCAAAACACTTTGTTCCTCAAAGAAGTTTACTGTTTTCACATGAAACGGCTGAAGGACCAAATACTCCCGAACACTCAGGGACTTTCATTGATAATCAACTTATCGAGTCATCAAAGACTCGAACCCATAAGAACTCAATGAGGCAATAACAAATCATAAGACCTCAATGAGGCAACATCAAACTTATAAGACCTCAATGAGGCATACTCAAATTTATAAGACCTCAACGAGGCATACTCAAACTTATAAGACCTTAAAAAAGGAATACCCCCGATATTAAGGCCAAGGCTATATATTCGAACTTGTAAGACCCCTAAAAAGGCATACCCTCGATATTAGGCTGAGGTCATCTCACCCGGGGACTAAAGGCTACGGCTAAATATAAAGACTACAGTCATATGAAAAGGCTATGGCCGAGATGATGCGGCTCGGAGACGTCCGACTTCCACCATAAAACTAAAGGCCTTCAAATACTTAAAATAAATGGTTAAATCAAGCTACCCTCGGTATAAACAAAGGAGCTTCAATAATATCAGCTCCGAACAATGTAAAGGTTTCGAGAAAATCAGCCTTCGAGAGTACCTCACGAGGTACTTAATTATCGTCGCACATCAACTTGTAATCGAGGTTCCTATCAATCGAACCGTCAAAAAGTCGGACGAATATAAAGACATGCCAAGGCATAAATAAATTTTTAAAAGTCTTTAGACATAATGGGGGAAAATTGTAGCTATTTTAGAGATCGAATTGACCCAATATATAAAGAGCCTAAGGGCCGATTTGTAAGAGTCTAAGGACCGCTATGTAAGAGACTAAGGGCCGAATTGAAAAGATCCTAAGGGCCAAATTGAAAAGAGCCTAAGGGCCGATGTCTTAAAACCTAAGGACCGATACCTAAAAGAACTTAAAGGCCGAAGCACACTGTACTCGAGACCTCACCTAGTTTGAACTCGAAAGTCTCGAGCTAAAGATTAGCTCGAGGATCAGACCCTAAGTGATCACCTATTACCGATCGTTGATCGAACACGAAGCCTAAGGGTTTTATATTCTAGGTCCAATACATCGGACTGATCATCAACAACATCAAAAAGACAAAGGCAAGGCAGAAATTAACAGCAAAGATTTTTTGTATTTATAATGAGATTAAAAAATATGTCTAAAAAACTCCCAAATGGAGCCCTTACAAAGGGATTAAAGGAGGCCTAATTTATTGATGGGGTCGCCTGCTCGGAGGTAGCACCCACGGGGAGGACTACACCCTCGAAAGCTTAACCTTCGACAATCTGACCTTTGGGAGTTTTTTTATCCCTCGAGGACTTTGTCCTCACCAACCCCCTCGGGACAAGACTCTTCCCCAGAAGACTCCTCATCAACCTCTTCTTCGTCGTCTTCAACATCGACTTCGTCATCAGAAGAAAGGAGGAACTTGGCACCAATCTCGTCTACCTTGGCCTGCGCTATCTCCTCGGAGAGATCGAAGCCCTTGGCATGAATCTCCTCGAGGGTTTCCTTCTGGGATCTGCATCGAACATAGTCGTTGCTTCTCTTCTCTCGGTCGAAGGCCCCCCTCAACTCCATTTGAACATTAGTAGCATCTTTCAAATACATGGCTACCATCTTGTCGGCTTTGGCTTGTATCTTCTTGGCTTCAGTTCGGGCTTCCACAACCTCGACCTTCACCTTTGTGAGACCAGTCTCGAGTTCGGTTATCCTGCCCGCCTGAACTGCATTGCTCTCTCGAGCGTTACGAAGTTGAATTTCTTGACGGACACTTTTGCCAATGCATATTTTTTGGCCGCAACGAGGACATTCATATGTGCCTTCCATTGGACGACCTTGCCCCGAGGACGACCTTGCCCCGAGGACGTTCCAGCATTTCTACCTTCTGCTGCAACTGATTCATTGAAGTGTTAGCCTCCGAATACTGGAGAAGGAGCCCGTATTTTTTCAAAACAAAAGTTACCTGCTTCTCTAACTTGTCCTCATACACACGTGCTCTGTCCAACTCAAATCAAAGATGCCTCAACTCCCTTTCTTTTTTTCATATAAAAGACTAAGGGACTTCTCCTCATTCCAGGGCGTATGCAACTCTGCCTCACAGCAACACAGCTCAGTCTTAAACTTGTCGAAGGCCTACAGAAAGGAAAGTTCGATTAGATAAAAGAGGAAAGTATGAAGTTAGAAAGGTTGTGGAGCTATTAGAAACATACAAATGAGCAAAGCCGTTGAGCCTCCTAGAAGATCAAGTTTGCATCTGCTGGTTCAGCCTCATCGACCCTAGTAAAGCAACTCTGAAAAGGGTCATTTTCACTCGAGACCCTAGTAAAGCAACGTTGAGCGATCTGCTGTCACGGCCTCGGGGAAATCACCAGAGGCGCGCTGATTTGGCTGAGATATGTCGAACCCCACTCTTTTCGGGGTATTTCCCGAAGTCTGAGAGGCAGTTTCCAAGTCAGGCGATGAAGGGCCTTCGTCCCTTCTTTCTTTTGGAATTCCTACCTTGAGGCTAGGGGCCTCAATTCCGGCAGGTTTAACAGCCTCGGAAGGCTTTCTTGTTCGAGTCACCAACGTCGATCCCTCTAACTCGTCGTCATCATCGCCCACGAACCGATGGGCAAAGTCAAAATCCTCGTTGATGACCACATTCTTCTTGTGCCTCCGAGTAGGCTCCGTTTTGTTTTGAGCATCCTCGCTCTTCGAGGATCTTTTTCTCTTATTGTTTTTCTTCGGCTTCAAAGTTGAGGGTTCTTCTTCCTCCCCGAGCGGGGCGGCCTTATCTCAGAAATTACCTGTGACCAAGAAGTTAGATCATATGAAGAAAGGTATTTTTCACTAAGGAAGAAGTAATGTAACACGTACCATGGTGCTTCGCCTCCCATTTTCCCTTCGACAAATCCTGCCATTTGCGTCTGTCATATGTCGAAGTAGCTGCCTATTTGAAAACACAATCCGCAAGATCGAGGACCGTGTTAGGCATCCACGGGACCGCTGAGAGAAGAGAAAAGGAACAGTTATACGAAGTTTAGCAAACTTGATGAGAGGGAAATGAAGCACAACATTCTACTCACGCGTGAAGTTCCATTTCTCGGGAAACGGTAGGAACACCGAGGGAATGACGTCGATGGTCCTCACTCGGATGAATCGGCTCATCCAGCCTCGATCACTATCCTCATCGTTACTAGTAAAGAAGGATTTGGTGGACCGACATTGAAGCTTGATTAGACCTCGAAAATGCTGAGGACGATACAACCAAATGAGGTGGCCGAGGGTGAACTTGATCCCAGCCTTTTTAGCAAAAAGCCTCATCATTAGCACGATCCGCCAGAAGGACAGATGGATCTAGGCCAGGGTAACTTGGTACCTTTGGCAAAACTCGAGCACGAGTGGATTGAGGGGACCTAATGTAAAGGGATATATATACACGGTCAGAAACCCCTCTACGTAGGTCATAATATCCTCTTTACGAGAGGGTATTTGCTTGTACCTCTTCCCCCCCATCTACACTCTCTGCTCACAGCTTCGAGGTGTCTCTCCTCGATTGATCTAATATACCTCGAGGCGTGTTCTCGGCGGCCAAGGACATCGGGGGGTTTTTCTATGGTAAAGTCCTTCTTCAAGGAAAAGTTGCTCGGAATGAGATCATTGAGCGCCATCGGTTTGCCACCGGCCGGACGGGAAATTGAAGTGGAGGTTCCTTCTTTATGAGGAACGGACTTGGATGTTTTAGTCATAATTTCTTTAGAAAAGGAAGGATAAGATAAAAACACCAACACAACTTTGAACTAATACGGTGTTCATTGATATTGATGGCCGACCACCCCTGACAACCAATTATAGCTTTTGGGGAAGAGAACCGGCGGGGCGCTTGAGTCATTTTAGCGCTTACGTCATACCAGTGATGTCATCATAAAGAGAATCGCGAATCGAGAATTCAAAATTGTTTCTTATCATTTCATTCTAAGAAATGCGGGGACTATATGTATACGGCCGAAATCGGAGGAGCCCGATTTCGAGGTCTCTATTATGCTTCGAGCCAGAGCTCGAAGGGTTCAAAGTGAAGTCGAATCCGATCCCAGAATGTACACTTCGGGAAAGCACATCGAAGGCCCATCACGGCCTACCTCGGGGCTGTACAAAATCAATGACTGTCATGGAAAGACAGGAGCTTTTCAACAACACGTGGTTAGGACTGATAAGGTCTGCAAGGGATAGTACAAATTTGTACTAGGCCGTTACACAGCTGTACTAATAGTATTCTTTGTCATAATTAAAAATGTACCATATTAGGGTTTTTCTCCTCCTATATAAAGCGGACCCCAATCATTTGTAAAGGCATGAATTTCACCGCAATAGAACTTTTTACTCTACTCTTTGTGTTTAACGTGCTTAACATTATTCCTCATCTTTATTATACTTCATTTATTGTTCTTCCTGTTCATAATTCACTGCTAAAGACTGACCTCAAGGCCCTCAGTCCTGTGACAACATTGGTTTGGCTATCATTCTTCTTACTTACACTTATTCTTTCTTGATTATTAACTAGTATTAGAATAAACACATATATTTAGAACCACAAATCAAATATAATTATTAATATCATTTTCGAGTAACATACAGCTTTTACGGACTTATCAAAACAAAGTTACAGCTTCTTGGTCAATATCACAAATAATCAAAGCATCCAAAAGCTGAATAACAATTTTGGGCTACACAAAATGGTAATTACAGCTTTGGTAGATAAAAAACTTTACAGACAGCTTTAGTAGATAAAAAAATTACAGCTTTTTCGGACTTCATTAAAATAAACGTTAAAGCTTCTTGGTAATATTACCAAGTAAGAAACAGATAAGTTAACTTTGTTGAAAAATCTTCCTATTTACCATTCAAAAGGATAGGAAGTGAAAAACTTACGGTTTGATGAATGCTTGAGGAGTTGGACAGTGAATACAACGGCGGAAGGCGATTTACACAGGCACACATATATGAACACATACATATATGATCTGGAAAAAGGAAAATTCCACTGTGATTAGGATTGGGAATTATATGTCTATTGGGATTCGTATTTTGGAAATTAGATCAAATTGCTTTTTAACTACATAACTATAATTTCATTTTATAAAATTATATTTGTATTTAAAAAGGTGAATAATGCGCTTAATCCGTGTGCCTATATCAATTGATATACAATTAAAAATATACTACTAAATAATATATTTGTGTTACAAAATAAAGCTAAAAAAGTGTAAGTTCTTAAAAATGACTAATGTTGATTGCATTTGGATAGATCGATAAAGGAAGAACCTTGCTAGTCATAATTTTTCAGACATATAATGCAAATACTGATAGGAGAAAATTCTAAAATTAAATGTTAATATAAATATAAATCCAAACAATACATATATTTAGCCAAGATTTTGATCAACACATAACTTCTTTCTATGCGTCTAATAAGAATGCCATAATTAATTTGAATATCAAAAGATATAGTCCATCACTGATTTATCTAAATTTTAAATGGACACAACTCTAGTTGAATTCAAAGATCACTATAAGCTAAAACCTAAATATTAAACAAGAACAGCCTAATGCACAAAAATCCCGTATTCACGCTGGGTCCGGGAAAAGACTGCACTCCAAAGGGTCTGATGTAGATAGCATATCCTAATGCAAGTTTTAGTGGTTGCTTTCACGACTTGAACCTATGACCTATGTGTCACACTGAGACAAGTTTGTCATTGCTCCAAGGTTCCCCTTCAAAAATTTATAGGACAACAAAAATAAGATACTCTTAATTATTTTCCTTGCTTAATAATTATACCGAGCTTTTTAAATATACCGTTTTATTAATTATAATTAATAAACTATTTTCGTCATTCACAAAGGGGCTCTAACTTTAATTTATTGTTTTAGTTTGTTACATGAACCTTGCTTTAAAGAACTGATGATATCTCCATATTAAAATCTCTGGCCTTAGACCGAACTTATCTTTCTATATAGCATTTTTGTCAAACTATTAAATTTTCCCTCAAGTATCCCTTCATATAAAATTTTCAGCAAAAGTGCTTTTTTTTCCTTTCAAAAAACAAACTCTCTTTTATGTTTTTAGTTCCTAACTAATATTACAATAATGCTAGGCTAAAGATAGTAACATCTAAAATAAGATTTAAACATCGTATGTATTTAGAAAGCAAAATAGAGTTTTAGAACCTAAACTATTCGTAAATATAGACGAAGTGTTGATTGGTAGTATCGATTTTAGTATCACTTAGTTATTTGTTTACCCTAAAATTCGAGTAACAATTAAACTTATATTGTGATTTTAATGATACATGATTTAATCCAATACCAATTGATAAACAATGAACTAAATAAATAAATTGAACAGAAAAATAAATCAAGCTGCTATTATGGCAATGCTTTCGACCTCGATTCGAGATGGTCTCGAGGTTGGTTAATAGGAACAGTAAAGAATGGGATAAACAATAATGAATAGTAATGGAGAGTAAGCAAACTACAGAGCAACGTAAGTATTCTTTTTCAGTGAAGGATGATGATGTCACAAATGACTGGGATACCCCTTTATATAATAAGGGAATCCTAAATAAGGTACAATTCTAATAATGAAAGTAAATCCCACGATTGGTGTCAATAACCGCTTGATTCGATCTGTCCCGGAATTCACGTCGTGATCTTTGACATGTTGTTATCTCGTTGTTCCGTTACTATACCTCACTCGAAGTCAGTAACGCTCTGTCTCAGTCTTCAGCGAGCACTTCGAATTCCCTACTCAATATTTTATGTTCGAACTTGGGCTTGGTCCTTTACGAGCTTACCCTCGACACAGCTCCCATACCTATGAAATTGGGTATGCCTGATTTCTCCCAATGTTTCTTGGAGTAGAATGATAAGAAACAATTTGAGCCTCGATTTTCTGCAACCTCGATCATGACGTCATCTTCATTACGTAAGTGACGGACCTGATCGAAATGTCTCGTCGGTACAGTTCCCCAAATCATTAATGTCTGTCAATTGGCAGTCGACCACTAGCACCACCGAACCGTCGCCATGAACTTATAAATACACGCTCCTTTGTTGAATCAAACTTTACTTTTGCCCTAATCAAACTTCTAAGTCTTCTAACTCTCTCCATCTCCTCTCTTTCGCTGCCTGTTGAGCCACTTTTGTTAGCATCGAAACCACATGTTTTCATCTTCCTCCACCTTTCTTTAACTAAATCAATGGCGAAAACCTCAAAAACCATACCACAAAAGGAGAAAGCTTCCTCATCTTTTTCCCGGCCGCCCGGTGAAAAAACACCGGTAGAACCGGCTCCTCATGAGTACGTCCCTGGCCTGTGCACTTTGAAATCCGATTTCAAGATCGATAACCCTTCATCGGTTCCGGGGCGATGTGAACATGTGTCGAGGTACATGTGTTCCATAACGACGAGCCACTTCAAGGCCATGAAGAGGGACTGCAACTGGGGTTCCGAGTTTGTGGTGCAAATCCCTGCTCTTGAATAGGGCATTTCTACTTACGTGGAGGGGTTATTAAGTGTTTACACTTACCCCTTCACATTAAATCCCCTCGACCCAGTAATAGTCGATTTCTGCAAAAGATACCAGGTCACTCTCGGCCAAATTCACCCCTTGTTCTGGCGCATCGTAATCATGTTGCGCTTCTTCTCTAGCAAGGCCGAGGGGTTGGAGTTCACCCTTAGCCACCTCATGCGGTTGTACCGCCCTCGACTTTTCTGAGGACTGATCAAGCTCTAGCGTCGAGCAACGAAGGTCTTTCTCTCGAGCATCGACGAGGACAAGTATCAGGGTTGGATGAGCCGGTTCATATGGGTGAGGACTTACGACATCATCCCGAAGGAGAAGATGTCGCTCCCCCAGGAGTGGAACCCCAATCGTAAATAACATATTAAACATTTTTCTTAGTATCTGCTTTGGCTTCGCCTAACATTTTCATTTAGTATGCAGTTGTTCCTTAGATGCCTCAGGCGGTCCCCGATCTTGAATACTGGGTTCGAAAGTTAGCCTCGCCTTCCTCCCACGCCGGCGTGCATGGCGTGATCTGGCAAAGGGTAGATGGGAGGCAAAGAATCATGATAAGGGTCTTCTTTCTTGTATTTTGCCAACACCTTCCATATCTTTATTTATTGATGCTTCCTTTGTGCAGGCCTGACCAAAGATGCCATATTGAGGCCCCCGAGTGGCGAGGAAGAGGACAAGTCTCCTGTTCCAAAGCCGGAGAAAGACAAGAAAAAGAGGGGTGCCTCGCAGTCTGAGGATCCCAAGCCCAAATCTCGAAGGGTAAGGAGGAAAGTGATCGCCCTCACGGTGGACTTGGTCCAAAGCCTGAGGAATGAGGAAGAAGAAGAAGAAGAAGAGGATGGTGCCTTGGTAATAATATCCCGTCCCAGGAAGGTTGTCGAGGTTGCAAAACCTTCCGAGCCGAGGACGGCTGCTGAAATCAAGTCTCGTGACGAGGAGGCTTCCAAAAGAGGTCAGGTGAGGATCCCGAATCACCTGAAGTCGAGATCATCTGTCGACCATCTGCGAGTACACCGGACAGGGCCGGTTCTGAAACTCCGAAGGTCGACCAAAGCACCCCGAGCGACTTTCTTGGGTCCATGACAACCGGTCACTTGCCTTCTCTAATGACTTTTTCTGTGGAGGCAAAAAAGGTGGATCGGAAGTTGAAGACCCTCCGATATAGGCAGAGGCTCTAGTGTAGGGGATCCCTTCCGGGATTGCTTTACTGGGGTCGATGATGCCTATGATCTTAGCAACGCTTAGATTCTCTTTTAAGAGGACCAACGTCTTCTATCTCGGGTAAGCATTAGCGGCTGCAATCCCCTTTTTCATTCTTTTTTCTTTAATTCTAACTTGCATCTTCCCTTTTTGTGTAGGCATTTTCCAAGTCTCGAGCTGACCTTAGCTAGTGTGAATCCGAGCTCTAAAAAGTCTTGGAGGAGAGGAACGCTCTGAAGCTTCTTTGCGGCTAAAAGAACGACGTTCTAGGGAACTTTCAAGTGGATTTGGCCTAGGCTCGTAAAGAGGAGGCTGAGCTAGATAATCAGGTAACCATCCTTTTGACAAGGTACAGACTCGTCCCAACTGTGGGGGCTAATACTTCACTATCTCAGCTGCAGTAAAAGATCAAAAGGATCGACCTACTCCGGGGAGAAGTCAATCAGGTCAAGGCCGATTGTGATCGTCGGCCAAGGTTCAACTTTGGGGCATCAAAGAGAAAAGCTCGAACCAAGAAAAAAGGATCGAGGAGCTTGAATCCGGGCTTGCTGAGGCTAAGGTGGAGATTAAGAAGACAAAGGTCATGGGGGATAAGCTGATTTCCATGTACCGGGCTGATGCTGAGGCTGCTCAAATGCAGCTAAGGGAGGCTTCTGATCGAAAACGATGGAGCAATATTTTGGCAAAGTGCCAATCCTGGAAGGAGACCCTAGAGGAAATCCATGCTCGAGGTTTTGACCTCTCTGAAGAAATAGCCCAAGCCAAAGCGCTCGAGGCCGATGTCAGGCTGCTTGCCTCCTCTGATGATGAAAACGATGATGAAGAAGGCAGTCGAAGCAGATCCAACGAGGGGCCTAAAGGAGAAGTTGCTCCCGGAGAAGCTGCTCCTGAAGAAGAGGTCGACCCCGACCGTAGTTAGGACTTAGTTTCTTTCTATTTCATTTTGTAAGACGCTGATCGGTCTCTTCTACATAGCCTTCAATAGATAAAAGAAAACTTCTCTTGAATGCCTTCTTAGTGTTTATGTTCATACGTTTTGTGCCTTTGCCTTCTGAAAACTTTTTTTGCTGTAACTTCAATAATCGAGTGACCATTAGCTCGAACTCAGAGTAGAACAAAGCCTTGGATTTTTTACTGAGACGGGGGCAAGTCCCCCAGTTCGATAATACGTTTGAGATTTTTATTTTGGATGGCTTGATCGAAGCCATTACTGCGTTGTTTTTATAACTAAGTTCGAGTAGATTTTGGACTTAGAGTAGAAAAATCACGTAGGTTTTTTATCAAATAATGGGAAAGTTTCGAACTTACAGCAACATACACCTTAAGGTTTTATGAAAAATCCTCGAGCTATATTCAAGTCAACTTTATTCGAGCTCGGAATAGTGGAACCCTTAGGTCCGATTTGAGTGAGAAGAAGGTCTCGAACTCTAAATGTATTGGCCCTTAGGCTCTTTTAGATTGGGTTGATATGGCCTCTAAAAGATGGCTATTATTTCCCCCTTCGGCTTAAAAGACATAGTAAAAATTTCTTTATGCCTTAACATATATTTTTTACCCATTGGGTTTTTTTGAGGGTCCGATGTCAATTTAAACCCCTTTCCTATTTGTGCTTCAGCACGTTTGTGTTAAGATAATTTGATACCTCTTAAGGTTTTTCTAGAGCTGATTTTATCGAAGCCCTTTCGATTATTTGTCGAGGGTAGCCTTTTTAAACCGTTTTCCAAAGAATTTGAATGCCTATTGTTATTGCGGGAGTCGGACGTCTTCGAGTCGCGTTATTTTGGACGTAGCCTTTAATTTGTCTGTAGCCTTTGGGTATGCCTCTTGGGAAGTTTGAAATGTTAGTCCTCGAGAATGGTGGCCTGAATTTGAGTTTAGATAACTCGAATATTCCTATCATCGCTGGCAGTCCCCGAGTATTCGAGGTATATTTGCACTTAGCTCTTGAGCCATTTCTCACAAAATCATAAGTATGAGGTTTGTATAGTAGAGAATTTTGTTCGAGAAAAAAAATGTTTAATGAAGAAAGAATGCTTCTTTGAATAATTTATACATGCGTACATGTTTTTACATCGAGGATTGACTAATCTATATGGACATGGTTCATTTGACCGTTTGGCCCATTACAAAGTTTTCCCTATCGAGGCACTTTGACACAAAGTACTTTTCTCGAACATATAACATTCGAGGGTGATGCCCCCCAGTAGTCGAGGTTGATTGCAAAGAAGCCTTGGATGTTGTTGAATTGTCCTCAGGTAGCACATTATTGTATCCTCGTTAAAAGCCTTGCTGGAAAACCCCATTTGGGATAAAAACCGGTCTAAGAGAAAAAGAGTGCAACGCGTACTTTAAAACCTGAGGTCTTCATGTCTTTGGTCGAACTCCTGCAATAAGTTAGCGTCGAAATATATAAATTGAAGAAGGGAGAAAGTTATACCTTAGCAGTAATATCATTTGAAAAGAGATATGTTCCAATTGTTTTGCAGTGGTTCATCGTCCATTGTTCCGAGTTTATAAGACCCCTTTCCAACTATATCGAGGACTTGGTAGGGTCCTTCCCAATTTGGACCGAGCTTCCCTTCATTAGGATATCGAGTGTTGATGGTGACTTTCATTAGGACTAAGTCCCGAATCTGAAGTGGCAAAGGTTGGTTCTCTTATTGTAGTATCTTTCGATTCGTTGTTTTTGTGCAGCCATTGGAACGAGTGCAGCTTCTCGTTTTTCATTCAATATTTTGAGGCTAGAATTCATAGCCTCGTGATCTGATTCTTCCATTGTATGCCGAAACCTGGAGCTGGGTTCGCCGACTTCGACTGGGACCAAGTCTTCGGAGCCATATACTAAGGAAAACGGAGTTCCCCATGTACTGGACTTTGATGTTGTTCGAAGGTTTTGTTTACTTGGTTAACCACCAATAAAGAGTCACATCTAGCTTTGTCACGACCCAATTTACCCTCCGAAAGGTATCGCGACGGCACCTAGTCTCTATGACTAGGTAAGCATAAAATTTGCGGAACATGACAGAATCAATAAAACAAAGCCAGTAAAGAACTCAGATAGACATAATGTAGCTGCTCAGCATATACATTTACTTCCCAAAACCCGGAATGTCACCATAGTCACAAGCTATGTGCTAAATGTAGCTTTATACAGTGAAACAGTGGAAAAATATACAAGTCTTCTATGCCTATACTAGAGTAGAAGGGGACTCGTGGGATTCTGCGGACGAGGCAGAATTACCTCGCGGTCTCCTGGCTGCTGCTAGACGACTCCTAGCCACGATACTGGGTGCTGGTACCTGGATCTACACATGGGGAAAACATGCGCAGGAAAGGGCATGAGTACTCCACATTCGGTACTCCGTAAGTGCCAAGCCTAACCCCAGCCAAGTACTGACGAGGTCAGGTTGAGGCCCTACTGAGTTTGTAAAACAAGTCAATATACAACTTAGAATGGTGAAAAATAGCTAAGCAATGATAAACAGGATCAACAAAAACGGAAAGATTTAATAACATGAAGAGAGCCCTCGGCTCAGCACAGCATATATCTCAATAGTAAATGTGCAATGCAGTACACGAGGAAAGCTCTCGGATCTCAGTCCGTAGTCCCAATTTAAATATGCTATGCAGTTAAGGGGGAAAGCTCCCAGATCTCTGTCCTTAGTCCCAATTTAAATATGCATTTCAGTACAGGGGAAATCTCCCGGATCTCGGTCCGTAGTCCCAATTTAAATATGAAATGCAATACAGGGGGAAAGCACCCGGATCTCGGTCCGTAGTCCCAATTTAAATATGCAAGGCAGAAGTATGTCAATTATGGCTTAAGTAAACAATCCAGGAAAAACAACAGATAAGGATAGAGTAAAACTACCTAAGCATGATGTGACTAGTAACGAATACGAGGAAAATCAAGTCAGAACAGGTAGGCATGCTTACTCCTAGGCTATCTACTCAATTAAGATAGGAAATAGTAATATATGAATGAAAATGAGCGATTTCATGGGAGTAAAAATATGATTTTAGCAACAATGACCCGTGTACGCACTCGTCACCTTGCGTACACGGCGTCCACACAACAAAATCAGTATAAAAATGTCTAAGGGAAAGTCCCCAACACAGAACTAGGAAAGCCACGTACCTAGACTGCGCTAATCAACTCAATACCAAGCCCGTGCCACGAGTATCTGACTCCGGGTGGCCCAAATTTTCAAATCGATTGCATGGCGTAAATATCACGTCAAGGGAACAAAATAGCTAATTATTTATAAGCTAATACACAAAATTAGGAAATTCGCCAAAAAAGTTCCTCAGGCCCACGTCTCAGAATCGGGTAAAATTTATATTTCTCGAACACCCATTCACTCATGAACCCACTCGAACAAGAATCAAAAGAATCCGACGTCTAAATCTCCCTAAATCCTCAGATTTCTACTTGGGAAGATTTCATCCCATTTCCATGGTTTTTTATCCAATTTCCTTGATTAGATTGAGGAAAATGATAGAGAATAATGATATATAAAGGGACTAAGGTTAGAAAACGTTACCTATGATCCTTTTTTCAAATCCCACTGAAAATCGCCAAGTTCCGAGCTCACAATCGATTTTGGAATTATGAAATTCAAACCCTCGGATTTTTGGGATAAACTGCCCAGACATTTCGCACCTGCAACACTTGGATCGCACCTGGGGTGCCGCACCTGTGGAAACCAGATCGGAGGTGCGGAAATTCATTAAGTGGCCTTGGGTCGCATCTGCGGCACCTCTTTCGCACATGCATGCCCGCACCTGTAGAATAACCATCGCAGGTGCGAAAATTCCTTTAATGGCCTGGGATTGCACCTACGGTTCCCCCTTCGCACCTGCGTGTCCGCACCTGCGGTAATACCATCGTAGGTTGCGAGACACCAGAACCAGGATGGTTCAGCTGTTCTCAATTTCACAAAACTCACCCGTTGGGCATCTGAAACAACCCCGAGGCCCTCGGGACCTCAACCAAACCTACCAACTCACCCTAGTACCTTGTTCAAACTTGGTCGAGCCTTAAAAAAACATCTCATAACATAAAAATCATCAATTATGCATAGATTCGAGCCTAAGAACTTAGGAAGTTTCTCGAATTAACATCTGATGCCGAAACATGTCTAAACTCATCTGAATGACCTAAAATTTTGCACACAAATATTAAACAACGTTACGGACCTGCTTTCGCTTTCGGAAACCCATTCCGAGTCCGATATCAAAATCTCACCTATCAGCCGAAATCGCCGATATTCCAACTTTCGCCAATTCAATCCTAAATCCACAACCGACCTCGAAAACACATTTTGAGCACGCTCATAATCTCGAAATCACCCAAAGGAGCTAACGGAGTCAACGGAATTCCATTCCGGATCCGTCTTGACACAGCTCTAGCTACGACCACATTTCTAAAGCTAAATTCCACATTTATGGACTATGTGTCCAACATCACCCCGGATTTCATCACTCAACGCTCTGACAAGTTCCAATAACCTAAATAGACATAGGAGAAGCGGTAAATAGGGGATTGGGGTGCAAATTCTTAAAACGATCAATCGGGTCGTTACATCCTCCCCCTCTTAAGAAAATTGTTCGTCCTCGAATGAGCATAGAAACATACCTGGAGCTGGGAAAAGATGAGGGTACAAACTCCGCATATCCTGCTCGGTCTCCCAAGTCACCTCCTCGACTGGATAACCCCTTCACTGAACTTTTACTGATGCAATATCCTTTGACCTCAGCTTCCTTACCTGCCTGTCCAATATAGTCACTGGCTCCTCAACATATGATAGATCCTTGTCCAATTGGGCTGAGCTAAAATCCAAGATATGAGTAGGGTCACCATGATACATCCGGAGCATGGAGACTTAGAACATCGGATGAACCCCTGCTAGGCTGGGATGCAAGGCTAGCTCATAAGCAACCTCCTCAACACGTCGCAACACCTCAAAAGGGCCAATAAATCTCGGACTCAGCTTGACTTTCTTCCCGAACCTCATGACGCCCTTCATAGGCGATACCCGAAGCAAAACTCGATTACCAGCCATAAATTCCAAGTCACGAACCTTCTGGTCCGCATAGCTCTTCTGCCTGGACTGAGCTGTGCGAAGTCTCTCCTGAATTACCTTCACCTTGCCCAGCGCATCCTGAACCAAGTTTGTACCCAACAATGGGGCCTCGCCCGGCTCAAACCATCCCACGGGAGACCTGCACCGCCTATCATACAAAGCCTCATACGGCGCCATCTGAATGCTGGACTGGTAGCTGTTGTTATAGAAAACTCTGCAAGAGGAAACCATCAATCCCATGACCCTCCAAAATCCATCACGCAGGCACGGAGCATATCCTCGAGAATCTGAATCGTGTGCTCGGACTGCCCGTCCGTCTGAGGGTGAAAAGGTTTGCTCAATTCTACCCCGGTGCCTAACTCCTGCAGAACGACTCTCCAGAATCGTGAAGTGAACTGAGTACCTCTGTCTGAAATGATAGATACTGGAATACCGTGGAGGCAAATAATCTCTCTGATATAAATCTCATCCAACCTCTCCGATGAATATGTAGTCAGTACTGGAAGGAAATGGGGTGATTTGGTCAGCCGATCCACAATTACCCAAATAGCATCATGCTTCGTCAAAGTCGGAGGAAGTCCAACCACAAAGTCCATGGTGATCCACTCCCACTTCCACTCTGGAAGCTCAATCTGCTGAAGTAACCCTCCCGGTCTCTGATGCTCACATTTGACTTGCTAACAGTTGAGACACTTGGATACAAACTCCACTATATCCTTCTTCATTCTTCGCCACCAATAGTGCTGTCTCATATCCTCGTACATCTTCGTGGTACCCGGATGGATGGAATACCGCGAACTATGGGCCTCCTCAAGAATTAACTCCCAAAGCCCATCCACATTGGACACACAGATACGGCCCTACATCCTCATCTCCCCGTCATCTCCTATGGTCACATCTCGAGCATCACCTCGTCGGACTCTATCCTGAAGAACCAAAAGGTGGGGATCATCATACTGGTACTATCTGGTACGGTCATGAAGGTAAGATGGAGCAACCACACAAGCTAATACCCGGCAAGGCTCAGAAAGATCCAATCTCACGAACTGACTGGCTAAGGACTGAACATCTAAGGCTAGAGGCCTCTCAGCTGCATGAAGGTATGCCAAACTCCCCAAACTCTCCGCCCGGCGACTCAAGGCGTCGGCCACCACATTGGCCTTCCCCGGGTGGTATAATATAGTGATGTCATAGTTCTTTAGCAATTCCAACCACCTACGCTGGCGCAAATTTAGATCCTTCTGCTTGAATATGTGCTGCAAACTCCGGTGATCCGTGAATATCTCACAGGGAACACTATATAAAAAATGACGCCATATCTTCAGGGCGTGAACAATCGCTGCCAACTCGAGATCATGAACAGGGTAGTTTTTCTCATGGACCTTCAACTGTCTCGACATGTAGGCAATCACCTTACCGTCCTGCATCAACATCGCTCCCAAGAGAATCCTCGAAGCATCACAATAAACTGTATAGGATCCGGAACCGGTAGGCAAAACCAACACAGGAGCTGTAGTCAGGGCTGTCTTAAGCTTCTGAAAGCTCTCCTCATACTCCTCAGTCCATATAAAAGATACACCCTTCTAGGTCAGCCTGCTCATAGGCGCTGAAATGGATGAAAATTCCTCCACAAAATGGCAATAATACCCAGCCAAACCAAGGAAACTGCGGATCTCAATAGCTGAGGACAGTCTGGGCCAACTCTAAACCGCCTTCACCTTCTTCGGATCTACCTTGATCCCATTCGAAGACACCACGTGGCCTAGGAATGCCACAGAATCAAGCCAAAATTCACACTTAGAAAACTTGGAATACAACTTCTTCTCCCTCAATGTCTAAAGCACGATCCTCAAGTGTTGATCATGGTCCTCCTGGGACCTAGAATGTACCAGAATGTCATCAATGAACACAATGACGAAAGTATCAAGATACGGCCGAAATATATTGTGCATCAGGTTCATGAAGGTTGCTGGGGCATTGGTCAGCCCAAATGACATAACAAGGAACTCATAGTGGCCATATCTTGTCCTGAAGGCAGTCTTCGGGATATCCGGTCCCCGAATCTTCAACAGATGATAACCGGAACGTAGATCACTCTTGAAGAACACCCTAGAACCCTGTAACTGGTCAAACAGATCATCAATGCAAGGCAATGGGTACCTGTTCTTCACTGTCACCTTATTCAACTGCCGGTAGTCAATACACATTCTGGCGGGCTTCATCCCATTTTCCTGCTAAATTTTGACCTATCCTACACATTCGATTAAGGTTGTCACAAACGCATCGAGCCATCCTTTTTCTTCACAAATAATACCGGAGTGCCCCAAGGTGATAAACTGGGCCTGATGAATCCCTTCTCAAGAAACTCCTGTAACTGCTCCTTCAACTCCTTCAACTCAGGAGGAGCCATGCGATAAGGAGGAACGGAAATGGGCTGAGTTCCCGGCAACAAGTCGATGCCGAAATCAATGTCTCTATCGGGTGGCATACCCGGAAGATCAGCTGGAAATACATCAGAATAGTCCCTGACAACTAGAACTGACTCAACTGTGGAGGTCTCAGCACTAACATCTCTCAGATAAGCCAAATATGCATCATACCCCTTTTCAACCATCCGCTGAGCCTTAAGAAAAGAAATGACTCAGCGGGGAGCATACTCCAAGGAACCTCTCCACTCTAACCTCGGAAATCCTGGCATAGCCAGCGTCACAGTTTTGGCGTGATAATCAAGAATAGCATAATAGGGAGACAGCTAGTCCATACCCAATATAACATCGAAATCCACCATACTGAGTAGCAGCAAATCAGCTCTGGTCTCAAAACCACTGATAGTAATCAAACATGACCGATATACGCGGTCCACAACAAGAGAATCTCCCATCGGAGTAGAAACATAAACAGGGGAACTCAAGGAGTCCCGGGCTATCCCAAAATGTGATGAAAAATAGGAAGACACATATGAATATGTAGAGCCTAGGTCAAATAATACCAATGCATCCCTATGACAAACAGGAACAATACCTGCAATGACTGAATCTGAAGCAATGGCCTCGGACCGGGCCGGAAGAGCATAGTACCTGGCCTGGCCTCCCCCTCTAGGGCGACCTCGAGCTGCCTGAGGTGGTGGGGTAGCAGCTGGGGCTGGAAGAATAGCTGGAGGACCTGGTGGAAGACGTGGAGCCTGAAAACCCCTACCATAGCGTGTTGTTGGTGCACGGCGTCCTGAAAATGACCAGTCTCTCGAGACCTCTTGGCCTATCTCTCCTCCCTGTCCCGGGCTAACATAGTCTAAATCCTCCGGGCAATACTCACGGCCTGTTGGTAAGTAATATCGGTCTCTAGCTCTCTGGCCATGCTGATCCGAATGCTGGGGTGGAGTCCCTCAATAAAGCGCCGAACCCTCTCTCTAACAGTGAAAATCAAAGCTGGTGCATGGCGAGCCAAATCGCTGAAACGGACTGCATACTCTGACACAGTCATGGAACCCTGGCGTAGCTGCTCAAACTCCACACGCCAAGCATCCCTGAAGCTCTGAGGGACAAACTCAAGTAAGAACATCTCGGAAAACTGAGCCCAAGTAAGTGAAGCTGCCTCGTCTGGGCTACTAAGCTCAAAAGCACGCCATCACTAATAAGCTGCTCCCCTCAGCTGGAAAGCAATGAAAGAAACCCCACTCATCTCCACAATACCCATAGTGCAGAGAATGCGATGACACCCCTCAAGAAAACCCAGGGCGTCATCCGAAGCTAGTCCGCTGAACTCAAGGGGGTGGTACTTCTTGTACCTCTCAAGTCGGAGCTGCTCTGTCTTAGGAACAGCTATCCTAGTCTCATGCTGAGCTGGAGCTGCTGGGGGCATAGGAATATAATCTGGAACCTACCCAATATGAACCCTCTGCTTAGGAGTACGGGCCGCGGGGGTCTGTGTCCCTCCTCCGACCTGGGATGTGGCTGGAGCTATCGGGAGTAGACCCGCCTGAGACAAACAACTGAAAGCACTCAAGAACTGGGCCAATGTCTCCTGGAGGTCTTGAGTAACATTAGGGACCTCCTATGCCCCTCCAACAGTACACGGGGAAAGCTCCCGAATCTCAGTCCGTAGTCCTAATTTAATATGCTATGCAGTACAAGGGGAAAGCTCCCGGATCTCTGTCCGTATTCCAAATTTAAATATGCATTTCAGTACAGGGGTAAAGCTCCCGGATCTCGGTCTGTAGTCCCCATTTAAATATGAAATGAAGTACAGGGGGAAAGCTCCCGGATCTCGGTCCATAGTCCCAATTTAAATTTGCAAGGCAGAAGTATGTCAATTATGGCTTAAGTAAACAATCCAGGAAAAAAACCAGATAAGGATAGAGTAAAACTACCTAAGCATGATGTGACTAGTAACTACTAAGAGGAATATCAAGTCAGAATAGGTAGGCATGCTTACTCCTAGGCTATCTACTCAATTAAGATAGGAAACAGTAATATATGAATGAAAATGAGTGATTTCATGGGAGTAAAAATATCATTTTAGCAACAATGACCCGTGTACACACTCGTCACCTCGCGTACACGGCGTCCACACAACAAAATCAGTATAAAAATGTCTAAGGGAAAGTCCCCAACACAGAATTAGGCAAGCCACTTACCTGGACTGTGCTAATCAACTCAATACCAAGCCCTTGCCATGGGTATCTGGCTCCGAGTGGCCCAAATATATTTAAATTGATTGCATGGTGTAAATATCACGTCAAGAGAATAAAATAGCTAATTATTTATAAGCTAATATGCGAAATTAGAAAATTCGCCCAAACATCCCCCGGGCCCACATCTCAGAATCGGGTAAAATTTATATTTCCTGAACTCCCATTCACTCATGAACCCACTCGAACAAGAATCAACAGAAAATGTGTCCAACATCACCCCGGATTTCATCACTCAATGCTCCGAATATTTCCAATAACATAAATAGACATGGGAGAAGCGGTAAATAGGGGATCGGGGTGCAAATTCTTAAAACGACCGACTGGGTGGTTACAAGCTTCAATGACTTCTGCTCCCAAGATTTTAGCTAGCTCGAGACCATCAATCATGTCCTCATTGTTAGTCAACATAGAAGTCTTGATAGATTGTCTAATAGTGTTAGCCGTGGGTGGCTTCAAAATGATACCTAGCCCGGACCCCTTCACATTCGAAGCACCATTTGTGAAAAGGGTCCAAACCCCCCATAATGTACATGATTTTAATAAGAGTTCCTTTTCAACTTCAGGTACAAGGGTTGGCGTGAAATTGGCCACAAAGTCTACTAAAATTTGAGACTTGATGGTCGTTCGGGGTTGATATTCGATATCGTACTTTCTGAGTTCGACGGACCATTTGGCCAATCGGCCCGACAATTCGGGCTTGTGCAAAATATTACAAAGTGGGTAAGTGGTCAATACGCATATAGGGTGACACTGAAACTATGGTTTTAATTTTCTAGAGGCGCTTATCAGTGCAATTGCCAATTGTCTCTAAATGTGGGTATCTAGTCTCTACCTCTCCTAAGGTTCGACTTACATAATAAACAGGAAATTGCGTACCTTGTTCTTCTCGGACTAGGACACCACTTACCGCGATTTCGGATACTGCCAAGTACAAGTGAAGTTTCTCATCTGCCTTCGAAGTGTGAAGCAGTGGCGGGCTCGACAGGTATCGCTTTAATTCTTCCAATGCCCGTTGGCTTTCCGGAGTACAGGAGAAATTGTTCTTCTTTTTGAGTAGAAAGAAAAATTTGTGGCTTCGATCCGATGAACTCGAGATGAATCAGCCTAGAGCATCTATCCGTCCAGTCAGCTTTTCTATGGCTTTTACACTGTCCACGGCAGTGATGTCTTCGATGGACTTGATTTTATCGGGGTTGATCTTGATCCCCCGATTCGATACCATGAAGCCAAGGAACTTGACCGAATCAACCCCGAAGGCACATTTCTAGGGGTTGAGCTTCATGTTATATTTCCTTAAGATCCCGAACGTTTCCTGCAAATGAGCCAAATGGTCCTCTGCGCGCAGGGACTTAACTAGCATGTCATCAATGTAAACATCCATTGACTTACCTATTTTTTCTTCGAACATTTTATTTACTAGGAGTTGTTAAGTAGCTCCAGCAATTTGTTAGCCCGAAGAGCATGACATTATAACAATACATTCCGTACTTGGTGATAATTGAAGTATTTTCTTAGTTTTCCAGGTTCATCTGAATTTGATTATACCCGGAGTAGGCATCGAGAAAGGTAAGGATCTCGTGGCCAGTCGTGGCATCAATCGTGCAATCAATGTTAGGCAGTGGAAAATAATCTTTGGGACATACTTTGTTTAAGTCCTTGTAGTCTACGCACATTCTAAGTTTGATCCCTTTTTCAGGGACTACAACTACATTGGCTAACCATTTGGGATATTTTACCTCCCGAACGGACCCTATGTTGAGAAGTTTAGTTACCTCATCCTTTATGAATGCACGCTTCACCTCGGACGAGGTCTCTTCATTTTCATTATCGATATAAATTTAGGGTCCAAGCTTAGTCGATGCGTTGTTATCTCCGGTGGGATCCCTGTCATGTCTAAATGGGACCAAGCAAAATAGTCTATGTTATCAATAAGAAATTGAATAAGTGTTTTTCTAAGTTTGGGGGTTAATCCCGTACTCAGGTATACCTTTCGCTCGGGCAAATACTCGACCAGTATAACCTGTTCCAGATCTTCGACCGTCGATTTGGTCGCATCAGAATCTTCAGGAACAACAAAAGTTCGAGGGGTCAAAAAATCCTACTCTTCTATCACCTGTTTCTCCGATTCAGTCGAGGCTGGTGGGGGTGATTGCTATTTGGCTCCTGTTTTACCTTTGATGTTCGAACTTTTCTGAGGTTGAATGTCGATATCGGTGTTACCTCATTGACTGCAAATATTTCCTTTGTTGTATGATGTTCCCCGTACACTGTTTTTACACCGTCTGATTGGAAATTTCATCATCTGGTGGAGGGTCAAGGGAACTACCCTCATGTTGCGGATCCAAGGCCTTCCGAGCAGGGCATTGTACCTCCTCATGTCGCCCTTGATTACGTGAAACTTCGTATCTTGAACGGTTCCAGCCACGTTTACCGATAGGATAATCTCCCCCTTAGTTGTTTCACTGGCAATATTAAAGTCGTTTAGGACTCGAGTTGCAGGCACAATCTGGTCTTGTAGGCCGAGCTGCTCCACGACCCTTGATCAGATGATGTTTGCCGAGCTAACTGGATCCACTAAAACACGCTTAACTTGAACTTTATTTAACAAGATAGAAATTACAGAGAGTTGTTGTGGGGCTGAGAGATGCCTTCCACTTCTTCATCGCTGAATGATAAGTTGCCTTCGGGCACATAATCTCGGGTTCGTTTCTCTCTAGTGATTGACACCTTAGTGCGTTTGAATATGGGTCCCTGTGGAACGTCGACTCCACTGATGATCATGTGGATGACATATTGGGGCTCTTCGTGTTCATTGTTTCTATTGGTGTCCCTTTCCCCGAAATGATTCTTAGCTCGATCACTGGGGAGCACTTGAAGGTGGCCCTCATTGAATAGATGGGCTACCTCCTCCCTTAATTGCCTGGAATCTTCGGTCCTATGACCATGTATGCCATGATATTTGCACATCAAATTTGGGTTTCTCTGGGAAGGATCAGTTTGTATTGGTCTGGGCCACCTAGTATCTTTGATCCTTCCGATAGCCGATACGATGCCTGATGCATCGATACTAAAATTATATTTCGAAAGGCGAGGTGCCTCTGTGGGATCTGCATACTTGTCGAAACCACTTTTACTCATAAGTGCTCGAGAACTTTTTCCTCGATCACTTCTTCAACCATTCCGAGCGGAATTGCATCCTGGATCGTTGTTCCTTTGATCTACAATATATGGTTGGTATCGGTCTTTATTCGACTTTGACTCCTTGTCGACGTCCCTCTGGTTTTTACCTGTCGACCTTTTTGGATGCATTGAACCGTAAGGAGCTCCTAATTGGTCGTCCTCGACCTTGATCTTCGATTGATATCTATTTTGTACATCTGCCAAAGTTACAGCTGGATACTCGATCAAATTTTGTTTCAAATGATGTGATGCTATTGAACCCCATTCGTTCAACCCTTGGGTGAAAGATTGAACGGCTCAGTCATCCGTAATTGGTGGCAATTCCATGCGCACCATTTGAAATCGGGACACGAATTCCCTCAGCATTTCATTATCCCTTTGTATTACTTTGAAGAGGTCCGATTTCCTTGTTGCGACCTTTATGGCCCAATATGCGCCTTTACAAAGGAATCTCCTAACATGGCGAACGAATCGATGGAATTTAGTGGTATGTTGTGATACCAAATAATTTCTCCCTTCGACAGGGTCTCTTCGAACTTTTTCAACAACATACACTCGATCTCATCATCTTCCAAATCATTACCCTTAATGGCGCATGTGTAAGAGGTAACATGCTCATTGGGGTTGGTGGTCCCATTATATTTGGGTATGTCATGCATACGAAACTTCTTCGGAATGGGCTTCAGAGCTGCACTCAGAGGAAACGACATTTGCACAAATTTCTTTGAATCCATACCTTTCAAAATTGGTGGTGCCCCGGTATCTGATCAACACGAGAGTTGTAAGTCTCCACTTTTTTTTATCATTGGCTTCGATTTTCTTTTCTCCTGATTCAATTCTCTTGTGAGCTCCTTGAGCATATTCATTATTGCAGGATTAGTCCCCGATGTGTTATCATTCGACCTTTCTAGTACTGGCTAGGTATGGCGAGTAACCTCCGGCTCGACCCTGTATGGAGCTCTATGTTGATTTTATAACTGAGCAATGGCGGCTTGCTGAGCCTGAAGCATCTCGAATATCACTTGGAGACTGACTCCTTCGTCTCCTCTGCCGTGTGTTCCTTGGCCATCAGATCGGCCTTCTCTGTGTACACTCCCATCGAGATCTGCGCCTAAGTCTGCATTTAGAGCGACGTGCGAACTGACATCGACTGGGTTGATAGCTGGTGCTCCTCCGAGATTAGCCTGTGGCTTTCATGGAGTAATCACATTTTTGTTTTCCCGACGGAGTCCGAGGCCATTGTCGCCGTGTATGAATGCGTTTTGTGAGTTTGACATGCTTTAACCTAAAAGAAAAAATTCCTGACAAGAACAAACATGAAATAGTATGTTTTACCAGAATCGGTACTGAACAATCACTATTATCCTTAGCCCCACGGTGGGCGCTAAACTATTTACTCTAAAATTGGAGTAACAATTAAACTTATATTATGGTTTTAACAATACGTGATCTAGTCCACCAATTGATAAACAATGAACTAAATAAATAAATTGAACAGAAAAAAAATCAAACCAGTATGATGGCAGTGCTTTCTACCTCGATTCGAGATGGTCTCGAGGTTGGATAATAGGAACAGTAAAGAAAAGGATAAAAAATAATGAACAGTAATGGATAGTAAGCAAAATAGAGTGCAGCGTAAGTATTCTTTTTCAGTGAATGATGATGATGTTACAAATGAATGGGACATCCCTTTTTATAGTAGGGGAATCCTAAATAAGGTACAAGTCTAATAATGGAAGTAAATCCCACGATTGGCGTCAATAACCACTTGATTCGATCTGTCATGGAATTTTCGCCTTGATCTTCGACCGGTTACTAATATCTCGCCGTTCTGTTACTATACCTCACTCGAAGTCAGTCAAACTCGCTCTCAATCTTCAGCGAGCACTTTGAATTCCCTGCTAAATATTCTATCTTCGAACTCGGGCTTGGTCCATTACGAGCTTACTCTCGAGGCAACTCCCATACCTATGAAATCAGGTATGCTCGATTTCGATCGTATACATTCTTGCTTATTCTTTGTGAACTTTGCAGTATTTGATTTTCATGTTTATCACTATATCAAACTCATTTTTCTCATTTAAAATGAAGATGTAGTAATTCTCATTAAATTTATTATTCGAAGCAGGAGACAATATATCTTGATGTCTTATTTTTTAATTAAAAATAAATAAATATATTAAAATGGGTGCAACTTAGTTCGTTCATATTCAATGATCATCATTGTTATTAGATCTTATTAAATAATGAATTGAATTTACATTCTCAGTTGTTCTTCTTTGGATATAAATTAGATTAAGGAGCTATAGTTAATTTATGCAACTTAAATAAGAAAATGATTATATAAGTAAACATCTTGTTTGATTTTGAATATAAATATTAGGAGTTTCAATGAGTAGTTCAAATAAAGAATATTAATAATTTTTTAGTTTTTTTTAAAGTTTTAAATATTAAAAAAAATATTACATATAAAAATTATATCTAGTATAAAATATGATGTACGTATTATCCATCGTTAATGATTAAACATCTTATATTAAAAAAGGTAAATCTATAGGTCACCTTAAACTCTTTGTGCATATTGAAAGTTAAAACTAAATACTACTCACATGGTCAAAAACAAATCTACAAGAAAAAAGAATTTAAAAATAAACTTAATGATTCTTAATGATTTAATTCTACGAAATTAAAACAAAGACAAAAATTTGGAAATTGTTATAAATAGAATTGTATTTAATGTGAATGTCTATATTCTAGAGAAATTCTAGGGTTTATTACTTGGTGGCTAAACCACGTTTTCCCTATAAATAGAGGTGTTCTATTTCATTGTAATTCATCACAAATCAATAAGAATTCTCCCTTTATACTTTTCTCTCCAATACTCTTCTTATTCTTTTATTATTTTATAATACATTATCAGTGCAAGACTCTAACCAGTTGAGTAGAAGCTTTGGGATTGAGCATAGTGATTGTCAATTGTTCCATGAAGGAACTTCATGATTAAATTTTGGATTTAAGATAAGTATTATACTTTATTTTTATCTTTCAAATTCTTCGAATTCTATAATTTGATTTTAAATACAAGCGAAGAGAACAAACTTTGATTATAACTCTGATAGAGTTTGCAAGAAATTATAATCATCCGAAGTGAAAAAATTTCTATGCAAGCCATGATCAAATTCATGTATGATTGTGGACAAAGAAGTGAAAACTCGTCCCATTGAATTTAGTTCATTCTCATTCCCCTTAAGAGAATGTGATAGCAATATGTGATAAGTCTGAAATAAGATAAAATTATTACCATAAATGTATCAATGGATGTGGACATCGCATCAGACAAAATTATAATCTCATCATTGTGATAATGAGAATAATAATGATTCTCAAAAAAAAAATTCACTATGTGAAAGTAATATTTGTCATCGATTTGACATTATATTTTGTAAAGCACATATAGATTATTATGGTCCATTCATGATGTGAATGTGAGAACATCTGATTTATGAATACGTACTCATTCTTGGAAGAATATGTAAGTGCTAGTGGTAGTGAATATACCACACTCACCTCTAAGAGGAGGCTTGAGATGAAATAAGAAAATAATTTCATTATTATGTGATTATGCCCAAAATACCTATTGTGATTATGCCCAAAATATTATGGCAATATATTTATTACAGGGGAAAACGTAATGAAAAAATGTATCTTGCCTATAATGATTTTGACCATGATCATAATGGTTTAACTTTCTCCTTGAAAGAGATATTCACCATATGAATATTGATGAATATGTGACAATACAAAATTAATTTAGAGCTCTGGAAGAGCCAATTATACTATTTTGGAGAAATAAAATTGATTATCAATAAGGTATTGTGTTGTAGTAAGTCTCTAAGAAACTTATGTAGTTTCTAAAGTATTCGCGGAAACGGTTGGTTATATTGAGACTATAAATAAAGGAAATATTTAATATCTTCTAATACTATAACGTATAATGGGGTAATATGTATGTGAAAAGCTACCCACTTTATTGCCTGATTTGTATTACACAAATAAAAAAATATGGCAAAATTACATGACACAGTATACTAGATGTTTATTGATATAAAACCCATGTCGCAGTAATTGAAAGTTTAATTAAAAATTGCGCATGTCATGATGTAAACCTGAAGTTTATTACCACAGACAATTTTATCAAGCATGGCCTATTGAGCAATCTTGATTTAGATGCGCAAAATAAATGAGAATTAACATGGGTAAGTGTTAAAGAATATTCTTTATGAATTCAGACTTTCTATTCAAGATAGTTCATCTTGATAAGTTGGTTTACATCACAGTTGGTTTCGCAAAATGATTTATTGAGTACCTTCACTTAATAGATAAACTATTACTTATGAGAACAAAGTTATCTATATCAGTTTAATATACGTTATATACGAAAGTATATCACATTCTCCCCTCACAAGTGATTCAAGATCAGGAACCAAATAATTTCATCTTATTATTATTGATATGCGGTGTATATTTTGATTAACACCATAAAGCACAAAGATGGGTTCCTAAAATTGAGGAAGAAAGTTAGTTTTTCTAGCATGAGGGGGAGAAAAGATAAAATTTGAGAAAAGATTATGTAGAATGAATTATCAATTCTCTATAAGCATGATAATGTGATAGCGGGGATTTTCAAGGTACGACATATTCATTGAAGTTAATATGGATGATTTATTCATCAAATTTCTGCTGAAGTCAACCTTCAAGAAGCTAGTGTACAAGATTGGAATATGAAGGCTCAAGGATGTAAATTGATGCTCTCATCAGGGGGGGTTAATACGCGTTGTACTCTCTTTTCATTACAAAGTTTTGTCCCACTGGGTTTTTTCTTACAAGGTTTTTAATGAGGCAACCAAAAGGCTATTATTAAAAAATATGTGTACTCTTTTTCCTTTTCTAGAATTTTTTCCCATTGGGTTTTATTTTAGTTAAGGTTTTAACGAGGCACATTATCCGTTCAATAGACATTCAAAGAGGAGTGTTACAAATAGAATTGTATTTAAGGTGAATATCTATATTCTAGAGAGATTCTAGGGTTTGTTACTGTCATGACCCAAAATCTAACCATGGTCGTGATGACACCTATCGCAGTACTAGGCTAGCCAATTCGTTATTTTTAGTATAAAAGACTCTTTTCAATAATTCATTTACTAATCATATTTATCATAAATCTTTCATTTAAGCATTTCAAAACAAGCGGAAATAAGCCAACACATAAAATCACATCCCGATCTCGGAGTCACTAGTCATGAGCAACTAGAATACAAGTCAGATACTGTCTATTCAATACAAGATGAGTCTAATGAAAATAAATGTTGAAAGGTAGGAAGGAGAAGGGCAAGGCTGCGGACGCCATGCAGCTACCTTGCTAAGCTCCGGGATGAAAGTGGAGATGAATCAACACTCACTCGGATGTTCTGGCACCTGGATCTGCACACAAGGTACAAGGAGTAACATGAGTACACAAACTGAGTAAGTAACAAGCCCAAACTGTAGGCTAAGATGTAGTGACGAACTAAACATCAACATTGACAAGCTAAAATCAATGTACAAAAATTTAGGCATGCTTTCAGTTAACTAACAGCTCAAAGTGATAAGATAAGTACAGATCCGAACATTTTAACATATATAACTCAACGTACTTTACATGCCAATACATAAACTGTATGAAACGCACAATAAGCTCCCACTCTCACATACATGTCCACTCAGTACTGGATATGGCTCTCATGGCCCAGGGAAGATCCATCCCAGATTATATACACATCTAACAATAGTCACTCAATACTGAGGAAGGCCAATCCAGACACATGGAGAAGATTCATCTCCAGATACAACACTCGAACAAGATTCATGTACAGGGAAGATTCATCCCTCAATAATATCATTGCACTCATTGGGGGTGTGTTACAGACTCCGGAGGGGATCCTACAGCCCAAGCGTTATAGTAATCATAACATAACCGCTGCGACGTGCAGCCCGATCCCACAACGGTCACTCATCATCAGGCTCTCGGCCTAGCTCAGTCATCACTCTCCAGTCTCACTCACACGGGCTCAATGCATGAACTAGCACGAATCAATGATACAATATGCCAAACAAGAATAACCGAGACTGAGACATGATATGATATGCATAAATAATACTGAGTATAAAGTATCAATGAAACATATGAGATGACAGCAAGAACGACCACTTGGGTCTCGACTGTATCGGCGCAAAGCCTTAACATACTCTCTAGCATGATTTCTAGCACGTTTACATTAATCACATTGATAGAAGCACGGATATCAACAAGAAAGAATCACTAAATGGTGCCATGGAATGAAGCAGATCACAATTCTCATGGTGCACGCCCGTCACTTGGATTGTGCGTCACCTCTACTCAATTCACATAACATATAGTTCGGGGTTTCGAACCCTCAGAACCTAGTTTGAAAGCGTTACTTACCTCAAACCGGACGAAAATCTACTCCGCGATGCCATTGCCGCTCGACTCGGCCTCAAATCACCTCGAATTTATCCCAAATCAGTATCATATCATTAATACATGCTAAAGGAATAAAGCCCACGCAAAAATTATCAAATTAAATAAAAAATTCCCAAAACTGGCCAAACCCGACCCCCAGGCCCACGTCTCGGAACCCGACAAAAATTACAAAACTAAATA
This sequence comes from Nicotiana knightiana, assembly GCA_005239525.1. NCBI lineage: Eukaryota > Viridiplantae > Streptophyta > Magnoliopsida > Solanales > Solanaceae > Nicotiana > Nicotiana knightiana. Next base: position 18,108 of record MDKJ01184023.1, on the reverse strand, counting down.
ATTATTCTCTCACGAGTCTACCTATATCAATTCCATCAAAATCCGACATCAAATGGTCATCCAAATCCCCAAAATCCACTCTCTAATTCTCCTCCATTTTCCTCCAAATTTTCACCCCAAATTCCCAATTTATATGAGAAAATCAAGGTAAAATCATGGAATTTAACCAAAATTAAGTGAAGAACGCTTAGCCCAATCACTCCTCTGAAAATCCTCTCTAAAATCGCTTTCTCCCGAGATCTCTATTGCATTTTGGAATTATAGACTTGAACCCTCGATTTTGAAATTAAATATTGCTGCCCGTATTTTGTTCTTCACAAACGCGACCGTCCTGTTGCGTTCGCGTAGGCCAACCCAACTGCCCTTCCACTTTACTCTTCCCGAACACAAACACAACTTCGCGAATGCGATGCTTTACTAGCTTTAAGCTACGCGAACACGGTCCAATCCTCGCGAACGCATAGACCAAAAACCTGGGGTCCCTATTTGCCTTACTCCTCTTAGCGAATGCGAGAACTCGAGCGTATCCGTGATGCATACTCCACTCAAACATTTGCGTTCGTGTCCTTCCTTTAGAAAATGCGAAGAACAAAAATCCTCAACTCTCAATAACCCTTCACGAACACGATGGCCTTCTCGCGAACGCGAAGAAGGAATTCTCTGCAACACCAGCAAATCTACCAACTTCTAAAGACAAGAATTGATCCGCTAACCACCCGAAACTCACCTGAGGCCCTAGGGACCTCAACCAAACATGCTAACACATCCCATAACATCATTAAACTTAGTCGAACCTTCGAATCGCTCAAAAGAACATCAAAATACCAAATTAACCCCGAATTCAAGCCTAAGGATTTCTAAACTTCCGAAATTCGCCAACAATAAACCAACCAAACCACGTCCGAATTACCTGAAATTTTGCATACGTGTCACAAACGACACTACGGACCTATTCCAACTTCTGAAATTCCATTCTGACCCCGATATTTATTTTTCCACAGTCGACCGGAAATCGCCAAATATTTAATTTTGCCAATTCAAGCCTAATTCTACCACGGACCTCCGAATTACATTCCGAATACACTCATAAGTCCAAAATCACACAATGAAGCTATCTGAGCCATAAAACCCCTAATTCGAGATTGTTTGCCCATAAGTCAACTTCGTGTTGACTTTTCCAATAAACTTAAGGAAATAAGAGACTAAGTGTCTCATTCCTCTCCAAAATCACTCTGAATTGAGCCAACCAACCCGACACAACATAATAGAGCTGAAACACATATAATGAAGCAGAAATGGGGAAAACGGGGCTAAAACTCTCAGAACGGCCGATCAGGTCTTTACATTCTCCCCCTTTAAAACAAACATTCGTCCTTGAACGAGTCTAGAAACATACCTGGAGTTTCAAATAGGTATGGATATCTACTCCAAATACCCCCCTCGGTCTCCCAGGTAGCCTCCTCCACCGGTTGCCTTCTCCACTGCACCTTAACTGAAGCTATATCTTTTGACCTCAACCTTCGGACCTGCCGGTCCAAAATAGCCACTGGCTCCACATCATAAGTTATATCATTTTCTAAATGAACCATTCTAAAGTCCAAAACATGGGAAGGGTCACCAACATACTTCCGAAGCATGGAAACGTGAAACAATGGATGCACACTCGACAAGCTGGGTGGAAAAGCAAGTCTATAAGCCACCTCCCCTACCCTCTGAAGCACCTCATAATGCCCAATTAACTGGGGGCTCAACTTTTCCCTCTTCCCAAACCGCATAACACCCTTCATGGATGACACCTTCAGCAGAACCTTTTCCCCAACCATGAAAGATACATCACGGGCCTTCCTGTCCGCATAGCTCTTCTGCCTAGACTGTATTGTGAAAAGCCGCTCATGAAGCAACTTCACCTTATCTAAGGCATCATGCACCAAATCTGTACCCCAAAGTCTAGCCTCACCCGGCTCAAACGAACCCACTGGGGATCTACACCTCCTCCCATATAAATCCTCGTTCGGAGCCATCTGAATACTCGACTGATAACTATTATTTTATGCAAACTCCACGAGTGGAAGAAACTGGTCCCATGAACCCCAAAAATCAATGACACAAGCACGTAACATGTCCTCCAATATCTGAATAGTGCGCTCGGACTGCCCGTCCATCTGAGGGTGAAAATTTGTGCTCAACTCAACCTGTGTACCCAACTCCCGCTGCAGAGCCCTCCAAAACTGCGATGTGAACTGAGTACCTCTCTCAGAAATTATGGAAACTAGAACACCATGTAGCCAACTAATTTCCTAGATATAAATCTCAGCTAACCGCTCCGAAGTGTAAGTAGTACCAACAGGAATGAAGTGCGCGAACTTGGTCAGCCGATCCACAATAACCCAAATATCATCGAACTTCCTCGAAGTCCATGGGAGCCCAACTACAAAGTCCATGGTGATCCGCTTCCACTTCCACCCCAGAATGTCCAACCTCTAAAGCAATCCACCTGGTCTCTAGTACTCATACTTGACATGCTGACAGTTGAGACACTGAGCTACAAATTCGACGATATCCTTCTTCATCCGCCTCCACCAATAATGTTGTCTCAGATCCTGATGCATCTTCGCGGCACCCGGATGGATGGAATACCACGAGCTATGGGCCTCCTCAAGAATCAACACCCGAAGACCATCTACATTAGTCACGCATATCCAACCCTGCTTCCTCATCACACCATCATCACCAATAGCTACATCCTTGGCATCACCTCGCCGGAACCTATCATGAAGAGAGCAATTTTGGGTCATCATATTGGCGCCCTCTGATACGATCATAAAGAGAAGACCTGGAGACCACGCAAGCCAACACTCGACTAGGCTCCGATATATCCAGTATCACAAGCTGGCCCTCTAGGGCCTGAACATCAAGTGTTAAAGGTCTCTCCACTGCTGGAAGATATGCTAGACTCCCCAAACTCTCTGCTCGGCGACTCAAGGCATCGGCCACTACATTGGCCTTCCCCGGATGGTATAGAATAGTTATATCATAGTCCTTGATAAGCTCCAACCATCTCCGCTGACAAAAATTCAGATCCTTCTACTTAAACAGATGCCACAGATTACGGTGCTCAATAAAAACCTTACAATGAACCCCATACAAACAATGACGCCAAATATTCATGGCGTGAATAATGGTTGCTAACTCAAGATCATGCACCAGGTAATTCTTCTCATGGGTCTTCAATTGTCGCGAGGCATAGGAAATCACCCTACCCTCCTGCATCAAGACACAACCAATGCCTATCCTCGAGGCATCACAATACATGGTATAAGAACCTGAAGCTGATGGCAAAACTAACACTGGAGCTATGGTCCAGGCAGTCTTGACCTTCTGAAAGCTCTCCTCACACTCGTCCGACCACCTTAATGGGGACCCTTCTGGGTCAATTTGGTCAAGGGCGAAGCAATATAAGAAACCCCCTCCACAAAGTGACAGTAGTAGCCCGCTAAACCAAGGAAGCTCCTAATCTCTAGAGCTGAGGACGGTCTGGCCCAACTCTGCACCGCCTCTATCTTCATCGAATCCACCTGAATACCCTCACTGGACACCACGTGCCCCAAGAATGATACTGAGCCAAGCCAAAACTCATACTTGGAGAACTTTTCATAAAGCTTCTCCTCTCTCAAACTCTGCAATACAACTCTTAAATGCGGAGCATGCTCTTCCTGGCTACGAGAATACACCTGGATGTCATCAATGAACACAATAATGAAAGAATCCAAATATAGTTGAAATACACTATTCATCAAATGCATGAACGATGTTGGGGCATTGGCCAGCCCAAAAGACATCACCAAGAACTCATAATGGCCATAACGGGTCCTGAAAGCCGTCTAGGGAATATCTAAATCCCGAACCTTCAGCTGATGATACCCGGATCTCAAATCAATCTTAGAGAACACTCTGGCTCCCTGAAGCTTGTCAAATAAATCATCGACATGAGGCAAAGGATACTTATTCTTGACTGTAACCTTATTCAACTGCCTGTAGTCAATACACATTCTCATGGAACCATCTTTCTTCTTCACAAATAACACCGGTGTACCCCAAGGTGACACACTAGGCCGAATAAACCCCTTATGTAGGAGTTCCTGAAGCTGTTCTTTCAATTCCTTCAAATTCATTGATGCCATATGATACGGTGGAATAGAAATAGGCTAAGTGTTTGGCACCAAATCAATAAAAATCAATATCCCTGTCGGGCGGCATGCCTGGCAGGTCTACGGGGAACACGTCCGAAAAATCAAGGACCACAGGAACCTAATCAATAGTGGGAGTCTCAGCACTGACATCCCTCACAAAATCTAAGTAAGATAGATGCCCTTTCTCCACTATGCGCTGAGCCTTTAGGTATGAAATCACCCTACTAGGCACATAATCTATGGAACCTCTCCACTCAACTCTCATAAATCCCAGCATCGCTAAGATCACAGTCTTAGCAAGACAATGACATAGAGATAACCAATCCATGCCCTATCACATCAAAATCAACCATGCTGAGCAATAACAGATCCACTCGGGTCTCCAGACCCCCAATAGACACCACACATGACCGATACACGCGGTCCACAACAATAGTATCGCCCACCGAAGTCGACACATGAAAAGATATAGCTAAGGACTCACGAGGCATATCCAGACAATGAGCAAAATTTGACGAAACATAGGAATATATGGAACCAGGATCAAATAAGACTGAGGCATCTCGGTGACAAACTGAAACAATAGCTGTAATCACGGCATTTGAAGCCACAGTATCTTGTCTGGCTGGGAGTGCATAAAAATGGGCCTGAACTCCACCTGATCGACCTCCCCCTCTAGGGCAGCCTTTAGCTGCCTAACCCTCACCCCTAGCTGCCTGGGAGGGTGGTGAAGTAACTGGGGCTGAAGTCTAGGGTTGACTCCTCTGCTAAGATGGACCTCCCGTAAGACGGGGACAAAACCTCTTGATATGAACCAGATCTCCACACTCAAAGAAAACCCTCTCAGCGAATGGAGGTGGGGAATGAAGGGAAATCTTAGCACCACAATACCTACTAGAAAAACCAGGCATAGATTAACCCTGAGCTAATGGTGCACGGGATGAAATCTGGGCTGGGAGGGCACTGAATAATGAGACGCCCAGATGAGTACTGTGGGAACCCTGCCCCGATGATACACCACTATAAACTACGCGAGCTGGCTGAGCATGCCTTAATGGTCGGCCTCTGCTATGCTGAAACTAACCTCTGAAGGGAACACCATCAAAGCTATCAGATCCCTGAGGCCTCTTTTCCTCCCTCTCCTCTCGCTCCAGGCGACGAACTGACTCAATATCTTGGGCAATATCAACAACCTGCTCAAAAGTAGCACCTGACACCCTCTCTCTGGTCATAAGAATCCGAAGCTGATATGTGTGGCCATCCACGAACCTCCTGATCCCCTCTCTCTGTAGCAACCAACCAAAAAGCATGACGGGATAGTTATCAAAAACTCATCTCATACTGCATCACAGTCATATCATCCTAAAGCAACTACTCGAACTACCTACGCAGCTCCTCCCTGCGGGACTGTAGCATATATTTCTCCAAAAAGAGAGCGGAGAACTGCTGCCAGGTAAGAGGCACTGCACCAATAGGCCTACGCCTCTCATAAGCCTCCCACCAAGTAAAGGCAGCTCCTGAAAGATGGAAACTAGTGAACGAGACCCCACTTGTCTCCAATATACCTGATGTACGTAAGAATCATCTAACACATGTCTAAGAAACCCTGGGCATCCTCGCCCTCTGTGCCGCTGAAAGTTGGAGGCTGAAATCTACCAAACCTCTCCAACCTACGCTAATTGTCATCTGGCATGATGGGAGTCACAAAATCCCGAACAGGTGCAACCGGCTAGGCTGGGGTTGCCCCCGGTGTTTGAAGACCTTGAACAACCTGCAGAGGTGTACCGGCGGCAGGAGTCTGAGTGCCTCTCCTGGTCTGTGAAGTAGCGGCTATAGAAGAAACAGCGACCGCTTGTGCAAGACTGGTGCACACAGTCAAAATCTGAGCCAAGGTCTCCTGAAGACCCAAAATAACAATAGGCACTACCGGTGCCTGGGTTGGTCCCGATGGAGTATCTGCGGCTGGGACCTGATCTAGAATAACGGGTGGGTCTATGGGTACTACCCCGGTTACTGTGCGAGTTGTACCTCTACCCCTACCGTGGCCTCGACCGCGGCCTCGACCCCTCATGGGTCCCACTGGTGCCTGATCATCATGCCCAGTGGCACGTGTCCTCAGCATCTGGGAGAGAATGAAACAACAGAAGTTTAGTTACCAGAATCAACAGACTCGCATGACAAGAATTCAAGACTGTAATATTTTCCTAAGGGTTCTGCAGCCTCTCGAAGATAAGTACGGACGTCTCCACACCGATCCGCAAGACTCTACTAAACCTGCTCATGATTGGTGAGACCTATGTAACCTAGGCTCTGATACCAACTTGTCACGATCCAAAATCTAACCATGGTCGTGATGGCGCCTATCGTAGTACTAGACTAGCCAATTCGTTATTTCTAGTATAAAAGACTATTTTCAATAATTCATTTACTAATCATATTTATCATAAATCTTTCATTTAAGCATTTCAAAACAAGCGGAAATAAGCCAAAAACATAAAATCACAGCCCGATCGCGGAGTCACTAGTCATGAGCAACTAGAATACAAGTCTGATACTATCTATTCAATACAAGATGAGTTAAATGAAAATAAATGCTGAAATATAGGAAGGAGAAGGGCAAGGCTGCGGACGCCGTGCAGCTACCTTGCTGAGCTCCGGGATGAAACTGGAGATGAATCAGTACTCACTCGGATGTCCTGGCACCTAATATGCACACAAGGTTCAGGGAGTAACATGAGTACACCAACTCAGTAAGTAACAATTCCAACTCAGTAAGTACATAAATTTAGGCATGCTTTCCGTTAACTAACAACTCAAAGTGATAAGATAAGTACAGATCTGAATAGTTTAACATATATAACTCAACGTACTTTACATGACAATGCATCAACTGTATGAAACACATAATGAGCTCCCACTGTCACATACTTGTCCACTCAGTACTGGATATGGCTCTCATGGCACAAGGAAGATCCATCCCAGATTATATACACATCTGACAGTAGTCACTTAGTACTGAGGAAGGCCAATCCAGCCACATGGAGAAGATCCATCTCCATATACAACACTCGGAAAAGTTCCATATCCAGGGAAGATATATACCTCAATAATATCATTGCGCTCACTAGGGTGTGTTACAGACTCCGGTGGGGCTCCTACGGCCCAAGCGCTATCGTAAGCATAACATAACCGCTGCGGCGTGCAGCCCGATCCCACAACTGTCATTCTTCATCAGGCTCTCAGCCTCATAGTCATTACTCTCTAGTCTCAGTCACACGGGATCACAATGCATGAACTAGCCCGAATCAATGATATAATATTCCAAACAACAATAACCGAGACTGAGACATGATATGATATGCATAAATAAGACTTTTTCATAGGACTCCTCAACCATTTTCTCATCCTTTTTCTCACCAGATAACTCCCTGTTGGACTTTGAAACACTAAGTTTTCTTGAGGACTTACGAACCAAGGGATTAGTTTCCTCTTCTACCTGATCATCTACATTCACGACTAGTGCATGAGCCACTACCTTCTCATTGACAACCTTTCCATCTTTCACCAATCTCTTTTTTTTTACTTTTTTTACTTTACCTTAACACGGACTCAAGTTCTTCCTTTTTTTTTTGAAACCTCGTGATGGGTATCTTAGACGATGACCCCTGTGGAGGTGCCTTTCTACTCCTAGCACTAATTAAGATCTCTAGAGCCACATTATTATAATCTCCTTCACTATTATCCTCCTTCTCCTCCTCAGACAAAGATCGAATCTTAGGAACCACACTTGTTAATGGCTCACCATAGAAATGAGGAGAGGGAGCAGGATCTGTACTGACCTGGGGTTCTTGTGGAGAACCAGAGGTTTTATCCCAAGTGGAAGCAGAGGGCCCCTCTTGGGTGGAGGGATCAGGTCCCTCAATTGGTTCCCTAGTAGTACTGTTAGGTACCATAGTTTTGACAGGCACCAGTTCCCTGCCCTCGACCTCTGCACCATTTTCTTCCCTCTAAGACTCAAATACAACCTCATAACCTCTAACCAGAGTTCCCTCCAGTAGCTTTTGACAGCATATTTTCTTTACATTCATGTTCTTGTAAATGATTTTCAGACATGGTGGAGTGTAGTGGGTTGAAGAACAGAGTTTTTTTTTTTTGGTTGAAGAAAAAGAGAAATGTTGAATTCTTTGATGTGAACAGTTATGAAAGTGATTGTGAGAGGAGTTATTTAATAGGGCTAAGGAATCGGTTAGGAATGGGTACCAATTTTGGGTAGACGGGTCGCTTCAGATGAGACGCTCGGGTTCAAAAAGTGGGAAAGATGGAAACTAACAATTTAATGACGTGGCACCGTTTCACCCATTTAAAAAAATGTGCATGAGAGTAAAAAGGAACTACTAACCTATGTGAAGGGAACCAGGTTCCCTGACAGATCTTGCTAATGTAAGCCTCATCCTTTGACTAACGTGTAATGCATTAGCTACTTGTTTGATGTGTAATCGTCATGCGTGTCTACTTGTAACAATATAGAGATGCATTAGACTTCGCTAGAAAACACTTTTTAACTAATTTTACATGTACATTTCTTTCATAGCCAATCATTGAGGGACTAGGTTCTCAGTTGGGTTTTATCAACCCTAGTGCCAGGCAATTTCTTTCAAAATGCTCTCTGCTCAGGGCTTTGGTGAATATATCTGCAATTTGATCTTCTGTGATGCAGAACTTTGTGCATATGTGCCCTTTCTCAACATTGTCTCTGGGAAAATAATACCGCACATCAATATGCTTTGTTCTCTTATGTTGAACTCGATTCTTGGCCATGTTGAGTGCACTGGTATTGTCACATAGTAAGGGCACGCACTCAGAAAATACACCAAAATCTTCCTGTTGTTGTTTAATCCATAACAATTGAGCACAACAAGATGCAGCAACCACATATTCAGCTTCTGCTGTAGAGAGGGCCACTGAGTTTTGTTTTTCTTGTACCCCATGAAATTAGACATGATCTCAGAAAAAGTGTCATGCCAGAAGTGCTTTTCCTATCCTCAGATACCAATCATAGTCAACATCAACATACCCTATTAAATCAAGGTTATCTCCTTAGGGATAGTGGAGAACTAGGTCTTGCATCCTTTTGATATATCTTAGGATTCTCTTGACAACTTTCAGATGAGATTCCTTTGGATTGGATTGAAACCCGACACAAAGACCCACACTAAAAACAATATCTGGTCTGCTACAGAAATGACCATATGATACCTCTATACATGGTTTGATTTATAGTGGAACCAGGTTCATCCATGTCTAGACGAGTAGCTGTGGCGATGAAAGTGTCAATGATTTTTGATGTCTCCATGTCAAATCTCTTCAGAAGCTTCTTGATGTACTTATGTTAACTTATCATTGTCCCCTTGGGAGTTTGCTTCACTTATAAATCTAAGAAGAAATTTAGTTCCCCCATCATACTCATTTCTAACTCACTTCCCATAGAGAGTCAATTGTTGCTCCAAAGATGATGTCATAAACATAGATCTGCACAATGAGCAGGTTCCTTCCTCGTATCTTCAGAAAGAGATTGTTTTCAAATTTTCCTCTTGTAAAACCATTTTTTATAAGGAATTTTGACAACCTTTCATACCAAGCACGGGAAGCCTGCTTTAACCCATACAAAGCCTTGTCGAGTTTGAAAATGTGCTTCTAAACTCATAAAGTTTGTTTATGAATGCCCACATGGTTCCTATAACAATTCTTTCAGCATGTCGTGGAACCAGGTTCCACACACTGTTCCTCTCAAATTGATGGAGCTCTTCTTGCATAGCTGTAATCCAGTCTGCATCTTTCAATGCTTCATTGATTTTCTTGGGCTCTATTTGAGAGGAAAAGGCTGATAAGGCAAGTGAGTTTCTTGTCTTTGATCTAGTTTGAATTCCTGAATAAAGAGGAGTGATTATGTTTTGAAGAGGGTGTGAGCTCTTGTGCTTCCAGTTGGACACTTGAATCTTATTAAGAGAGGATCCAGGTTCTTCTGGATTTGATCCATGTGTGATGTTCCTCACCTCAGAAGCTGGAGTTCCATGTACAACATCCATAACTCTATTTTCTACTTCAGATATTGTGATTGAAGGACCATGTTCCTCTATGTCGGTTGGAGTTTCATCTTTAGTTCTGAGGAACAAGATCTATGTAAATCTGGAGGAGTCATCCACAATGAAGAAAATATGTACCTCTTTCCTCCACTAATTGACACCCTCATAGGTCCACGTAGATCCATATAGAGGAGAACAAGTGGCCTTTAGATTCTAACTTCTTTTTTGGGGTTGAAAGAGGATCTTCCTTGATTTCCTTTTACACATGCATAACACACCCTATGATCCTTGAAGCTTGACTTGGACAGACCACGAACCAGGTTCTTCTTGACCAATTTGTTCAGTAGCGTAAAACTTGCATGACCCAGTCTTCTGTGCCATAGCTCATCATTATCATCAATAACACTCAGACAGGTAAGATCCCCATTTTTCAAGGACTCAAATTTGCCAACATAGATGCTTTTGTATCTTTTGACCACTAACATCACTTCACCAATCACAAGATTTGTGATAGTGCATATTTAGATACAAATTCCACTTTGTTACCCTTGTCACAGATTTGGAAAATACTCAGCATGATATACTTCAACCCATTCACGTAGTACATATTTTCAACAGAGTGGGGAAGGGACTTCCCGATCCTTCCAACTCCCAGAATGTATCCCTTCTTGCCATTTCCAAAGGATACACTTCCTCCTTACAAGGCCTTCAGGAAAGGAAATTATTTGTACTTCCAGTCATGTGCTTCGAGCAGCCACTATCCATGTACCACTGTTGACTGCTCCCTTTCACTGTTCCCTGCAGAAGGAAATCAAGGGTTAGACTTAGGAACCCACACAAGTTTGGATCCCTTGTCATGAGGAAAGGGGTGAGTGAGGGCTCTTTTGGTCCAAGCAGGCATTATACGTTTTTAGGTAAAGGACTAAGTTCCCTAGCAGCAGTTACGTTTTCAGCAAAAACATTATTTTTCTGTTGAGACTGAATTATGGCCTTACAATTTTTTTAAAGTGCCCTGTGTTGCCACAGTGAGTGCAAAGCCAAATGTCAGGTACATTAACGTACTTACTACAAGGGCTGTAGGGAGTCTTTTCCCTTTGGAACCCGATTCCCTGTATGTTTTCCCCATTGTTTGTGTACAAGGCAGTGATAGCATCAGAGGACTAGGTCCACTTAAGTTATTTTTCAAGATCACTTTTCACTCTTCCTAGTTCTTCCTGAATTTTTTTTTCCTCAAGCTCGGCACACAAACTAGATTTCACTTATCTTAACTCATTTTCAAGCATAAGGTGTGCCTCACTTGCAACTTCCTTTCCCTTTTGAGTGTTCACAAGCCTATTTTTCCTTCTTAATTCCTCAATTGTTTCCTTTAGATCTACAACAACTACAAATAGGTCATCTCTCTTGTGCTCTATGTTTGCAATTCTCTCAATCAAGGTATCTTTTTCCCTTTTTAAACTCTCAATGATCTCTTAGATCAACCGCAACCACCACTAAATCATCTCTCTCGTTTTGTATTTCTCCTAGTTCCATGGTTAGCGCATTTTTATCATTAATGAGATTGTGATAAGCATCAATTAAAACATTTGCCAAAGATATAAGCTTCTTTTGAGAATAGGATTTAAAATTTCTTTGAGCATCCGGAAGGTTTACCTCATCATCATCGCCATCGTCATCTCCATCATCATCAGACTGTGCCATCAAGGCAAAAATAGAGACATACTCAGCCGCTTCACTTTCCACTGCCATCATGGAGGTGTCACCTTACCCATCATCTTCTCCGAATTCGCTGGAAGAGTCTCCCCATGCAGCAAGAGCCTATTTCACAACGTTGTCAGCAACGTCTTCTCTTTTGAATCTTTTGTGAGGAACCTAGTTCCTCTCATCCACCTTTTCAGTGTTGGATTTATAGTGATCCTGCTTATAAAGAGGACCGTATTTAATGAAGTGTCCAGACTTTCCACACTCCTGACAGCAATCATTTCCTTTGAAATTCCTGTTGGAACTTACTTTCTTTGGAATCCCACCATTTTTCGAATCGTGTTTTGGAATCATTGAGTGAGATACTCCATGTCGGATTCATCACCACTTGAATCCTTGTTGGCAGCCTTGAGAACCAGGTTAGTCTCCTTCTCGGGCTCTCTTCTTTCAATATCCTTCTTTCTCTTCATCTCATAAGTTTTATGATTTCCAATAAGCTCGTCAATAGTCAGCTTCTGCAGGTCTTTGGCTTTAGTGATAACATTAACCATGCTCTCCCAAGAACCTAGTAGAACACTGAGTATCTTCCGGAACAACTTGTTGGTTGGAATGATTTCACCAATTGAATAAAGCTCATTGATTATGGAGGTGAAGCGGGTATGCATCTCTTGGATGGAATCATCCTCTTTCATTTTAAATAGTTCATACTCAGTTGTCAACATATCTATTTTGGTTACTTGAGTAGTCCCTTTGTGAGTCATTTGAAGAGCTTCCCAGATTTCCTTCGCAGATTCACATGCCAAGATACAATTATAATCATCTGTTCCAATACCACACACAAGAATCTTCTTCGCCTTGAAGTTCTTCTCAACAACTTTACGGTCAGCACCATTGCATTCTTTTCTTGTCTTTGGAACAATCTTTGTTCCCTCTCTAACAGCCTTCATAGGGACCATTATAAATAATGTCCCAAAGCTCGGAGTCTTCAGCCATAATGAAGTTATTCATTCTTGTTTTCCACCAACTATAGTATTGGTCGTTGAATCTTGGGGGTATATAGGTTGATTGTCCTTCCTCGAATTATGGTGGAGCAGCCATGATGAGGATCCTTTCTAGGTGTTAACCTTTTAGAAAGAACCTGCTCTAATACCAATTGATAAAATTTAAGGGTCCACCAAGCTATATCGAGAACCACGTTCTCTATTAGTTCCGACAGAACACACGCACACTACAGTAAGTAAATGGCACAATGGGGTTTTACGTGGAAAACTCTCAGCTCACAGGATCAAAAATCCACGACCTACCCTTGTAGGATTTCAACTTCACTACTGAGCAACTTAAGATTACAACCTATTGTAACCTAGGAATTAACCTCTTAATCCCTCACTAACTTGTAACACTCTATTACAAGTCGCTTTGTAATAACTCTATTACAAATACTTTACAACTCGACTAACTCTAGCCAAGACACAAACACAAGGGTTTATGATTTACAAAAGATCTTCTACCGAAATGCTTCAATGTAAGCTGGGTAGAAGTTACAAATGAAGAACAAATAACAAAAACACAACAAATCTAAGGACTTAATATATCTTCAATATTTGGATGGTCCTTGGTTACGTTTTTCTTCGTTCTTGATGCCCTTGAGAATCACTTGCAAGATTGACACAGACTTGAAAGAATGCTTGATGAGTTCTTGAATGTGCAACTGATTTGTTTTTCCTTTGCTTGATGTTAATATCTCATTTGTGACATCACTTGGATGATGTAAGCAAGTTAGGTAAAGAGCATTCCCCATAAAGTTGACTGTTGCGTTGTTTCTGTACTGTAGCGTGTGCAAGTAACAACTTTACAGATATGAAGAGTTGACTTATACAGTCACCTCGGGAACTGGTAGCTATTTGTTCCCTCTGTTGTTCCTTTGACTCGGAAGAGTTGAACTGTGTCCCCAATTAGAGACTTGTTGACTTGTACACTCACCTCGGGAATTGGTAGCTATCTGCTACCTCTGCTGCTCCTTTGACTCTGAAGAGTTGAACTGTGTCCCCAATTGGTGACTTGTTTATCTTTAAGTTCTTGCGGATGTGTATAAGGTTCCTTATGTGGTTCTTGACATTTTTTTTGTTAGATCATCAAAACATAACCGGGATACACATATAACCTATCAAATTTTATTTCTAGAATAGTTCATTGATAAGAACACTGAATGCCCAGCTTGGGAGAGTAGCTCTCTCCCAAGTCCACAACATAGTGTGGAATCGAGTCATTCCTTAATTTTATTTCAGTTAATCTTTTTTTGCGAATGATTTTATTTGTGGTAGAAAAATAAGAGAGCAACATATAGTTACCCGTGTGTGGAAACTTATTGCGGTAAATACATTCCAACATTGGAGTTTTTTTGACATGTTAGGGCAAATAGTGAAATTGGTTCGTCAAGTTATAATATTTTCTTTTTCAAGGTACAAAACTTGATTAGTTAATAAATCAAGCAATACATGATGAGTAATCAAGGCGCTAATCTAGATCCACAAACATAGTGATTGTAAATAATAAGATCATGTTTGGCTCTTCCTTTTTCGAAATGGGTTCGTTCAATAAGTAAAATATTATTCCATTGAACTATAAAAGGAAATTGGGCAAAAATATCCAAAACGATATACAACATGATAAAAGTTACAACTTCGGATTGGTTTTCGATGTACTTACCCGTTACTATTCGAAAACAATTAGAATTAGAATCAGTTGGCAGCGACTAATCTAGCAATTAGAATTTATTATGGATTGATCTTTGTTATATTTACTCGATGCTGCTCAAAAATAACAATTGGAACTGTCCTAAAAGAATTTTATCAATGTTAGCGGTGAATTGTCCGATAACAATTAGTATATCCCACAGGAAGCCTATCAATGAGAATTATGCTGGCGGTAGTCCTAAGATAGTAGAATACTATCCTAAAAGAATTTTATGAATGAGATTATATATGTTGGCGTTGATAACGTTAAGTCCCAACATAATTCTTTGCAATATTACAATCATATTCAATATTAAATTGCTTAGTGAAAGAAATATTATGGAGCAACATAATTGCTACTTCTGCACCGGGTCTTGTCCGTCGTTCATTTTATTGAACACTTGTAAGACAAAAGATGCTTGACTAGAAGATTATATATTAACTATTCTAACTATATGTTGTGGTTTACATGCATATGTATTTAGTACATGAAAAATATTTACTAACTTAATAAGGAAAAATACTCCTATAAATACTAACAATATTAAAAATTATAGCGTAGCCAAAACAAACAAGAATATTTACGAAAATATTATACAATTATTACCACGAGGATAAATGATAAAGTTTCAACTTTTAAAAATTCATTAGTTTGTGGTTGTGTGGAACTTCCTTGAGCTTATCAGTGCCATGATATTCCTGTATCAGTAATAATGGCATGCCTCTATTTTATTGTAAAGCCAAAATACTACAAATACAACTAACAAATAACATTCAAACTATCAAAAGGGATTTGTAAGATTTGAATTATTAGTTGCATGTCAGAGTTCGAAAGAGTAATTTTGTTACGGAGAAAGATGCATGATCAAATCATCTAAGTGTTATCCTTTCAAAACTTCTCTTATTAATGACGAGAGTTCAAATTCGACAAAGGCAGAAGAGTATGATCTCTCGGATAGAGTCATCTGTCCTTATCGGGATGCAACAACTCACTAAACTTAATTTTAAATTTCTAGGTCATCTCCTACTAAAATCATAAATTTGGCATAATCAAAAAATAAGATGAAATAGGATTTATATCGTAAAATAAATTGGAAACCTCACTTAGTCTCCTTTGAATAATCAACAGATAGGACTGGGAGTCATGAACCGATGGTTCAGATTTTATAAAATATTTGGACTCTACAAGAATTTAAATGCATTTATCTTTTTGGACATTAATGTTTAAGAGATAATTTAAATTTAAAGGGTATAAAAGTCGATAAATATTTCAAGAAAATTTTGGTCATTCGACGTTTCGCGTGAAACATTCGTACATTTATAATAATATAAATAGATAAATAGATAGATATGAATAAAGATAATTCCTACTACTTTAAAGTGGGAGTAAACAAGAATTCGTCTTCCGGGGTAAAATCGTAAAATCATTTTATTAAGCTTTGTTTGATCCGCCGTATGACTCAAAGATCTGCTTAACGCTTTTATTTCCTCATTGGGCTCAAAGTAATCCTATTTCTTTCATGTGAAGTATTAATAGTCCATATTTTTAAAAAAAGTGGAGCATTTTAAGTGGTCGTTCGGACATGAAAATTGTAAAATTCCAAAACAGGGTGAAATTTTTTTCGAATGAAAATAGGTTTTAAAATTTAGAGTTGTGTTTGGACATAAATATAATTTTGGGTTGTTTTTAAAGTTTTTTGAGTGATTTGAGTAAAAATTCTAAAAAATAGCTTTTTGGACTTTTTCAAATTTTCGAAAATTTCCAAAATGCGTCTTCAAGTGAAAATTGGAAATTTAATAAACAAATGCTGATTTCAAAAAAAAAGTGAAAATTTTTTGAAAAAAGGAAAAGATTTCTTATATCCAAACAGGCTCTAAGTCTCAAACCTAACCATTATGAGTACGGAAAAAAAGTTCCTAGTTGCACCTCATTTGTTTCCCTCCCAACTCAAACTCTTGTTGCTGCAATATCGTTTGGGCTTCTCCTCTTGAAACGATCAGACTTCAAATAAGTTTCTCTCTTATTTGTTTATTATCTTCAAAAAATCCCAGAGTAACATATATCATATTCCCTTTAAGAGCATAATCAGACCTTGGAAGTAACAATGTCTTTAAGGAGTTACAGTTGCAAAGATCGACTCCAATTTATGGTGA
Organism: Nicotiana knightiana; assembly: GCA_005239525.1. NCBI lineage: Eukaryota > Viridiplantae > Streptophyta > Magnoliopsida > Solanales > Solanaceae > Nicotiana > Nicotiana knightiana. Next base: position 1,251 of record MDKJ01184023.1, on the reverse strand, counting down.
GATTTTCTTTACTTTTATCGAACCCCTTCCCAAAAAAGTTCAGTACAATAAGAATGTTTCTGGATATGTAAAAAGAACCCTTCGATTAGAAAGACATGTCACGGCCCCAAATTCCCATCTTAGGATGTCGTGATGGCACCTAGTCTCTAAGACTAGGTAAGCTTAACATCCAATGATAGTTTAACCGAGAGCATATGCCGAGGGACAAGTGGTTTCGATATTCTGGAGGGTTCAGTAGTGCTTCGTCTGGGGGCAGAGGTCAGTTTGTGAGGGGTCAGTCTAGCAGGACCATATATTTAGCACTGCCGCCTTCTCGGGGTGCTCTAGTGCGGCCCTATTTCAGCGCCATCTCAGAGAGCTCCTACCATCCACCAGCCATTCAGGGTTCCTCCAATAAGAGTTTAGGCCCCCAGAGTCAGACTCGAAGTTAGTCATCTTCCGCATCAAGAGGTTGTTTCGAGTGCGAGGATCTTGGTCATGTGAGGAGATTCTGCCCCAGGCTTCGGGCAAGGCAATCCAGCAGGCTCATCCGCCTATGATTACAGCACTAGCTGCCCCACCAGTCGTCCGGCCACCCTGAGGTAGAGGACATGTGGGTAGGGTCTGTCCTAGAGGTTGAGGCCAGTTAGGGGCGCTCCAACTAGGTTCTACACTTTTCCAGCAAAACCAGATGCAGTAGCATCAGATGTCGTGATCACATGTACTATTTCTGTCTGAAGGTAGGGATGCTTCGGTACTATTTGATCCAAGGTCTACATATTCATATGTTTCATCTCTATTTGCTCATTTCCTAGGTGTTCTTCGCGAGTCCTTGGGTACTCCTGTATATGTGTCCACACCACTGGGCGATTCTGTTGTTGTGGATAGATCTATCTGTCCTGTATCATGACTTTCTGTGGTTACGAGACTAGAGCGGATCTTCTGCTGTTTGATACGACCGACTTTGAGATCATCCTGGGCATGGACTTGTTGTCTCCATATCACGCCATCCTTGATTGTCATGCCAAGACTGTTACCTTTGCAATACCAAAGTTGCCTAGATCGGAGTGGAAGGGTTCGTCTGTCAGTGCACCTAGTCGGGTTATCTCTTTCTTGAAGGCTCGACACATGGTCGAGATGGGTTGTTTATCTTATCTAGCATATGTTCGGGATACTGCTGCAAAGACTCTAGTGATTGATTCAGTGCCCGTAGTTGTGAACAACTATTTTTTGACCACACCCAAATTCTATACTATTTTGCTATAAATATTA
>ML373249.1:176939-203004 GCA_005239525.1 Nicotiana knightiana | reverse complement strand
AAAATCCTATATTACTTGTCGACCACGTACACTTGCGTGTGCACTGGGAATTCAACCAACAAGCTACATCCTTTATATGGATGTAGGTGGTTCCATAACAGGTAGCTCAGACCGCCGATAGTGGTGTTTCCCCTTCATACCTTCAGCAGAGCCTGTGAGCCCCACTTCCTCTTGGGGCCGTGTGTAGTCTATATCATTCTCTTTTGCTTATGTTGTAAAAGCTATGTCGGGGCCTTATTGCCGGCAAGTATGTATACTCTTCTCCGTACCTTTAGAGGCTCCATAGACACTGTGTGGGTTGTATATATTTGGGTAGTAGTTTTAACTATTCGTAACCGTGTTCCCCTGTTGGAAATGTTGTGCTTAGTTGTATATTTTTGGATTATCAAATGATGAAGCTTTAAAAGAGGAAAGTGGACTTATGTTGTAAATTCATACTTTGATTCCATTTGCTATTTCATTCATAAATTTGTATATTATAAACACGCGGGTGATGCGTTGGGTAGGAAAAGCAATCCAGGTCTGCTTGACCGGGATCATCCGGTTAGGCGCCGATCTCGTCCCTCAATTTTGGGGCGTGACACTCCCCCAATGGAAAATTCCCGAGAGGATCATTGTTGAGAGCCATATTACTACCTATAATCCATTCACAAACAAAATTATAACCCGAAAGGAAAATAAGACAAGTCACACAAGAAACTAAACATATAGCTAAATTCGTTTTTTTAGCTCCCCGGCAATGGCGCCAAAAATTTGATGTCTCCCAAACTCACACCACTACTTTGGATTGTGAGGTGGTCGATGCAATAATAAATACCCAACGTGAGTCGGGGTAATTCCACAGAGACCTATGTGTGGGATTAGGTATATATCTAGTCTAGTGAATGATGTGTCCAAGATTTCACTTCCACATATTCATTTGTTGTTTCTACCTCTACTTTGACGCTAATGCTTGTAAGTGTAAAGCTAAGAGACAATGTTTTTGGGTTTTGGTTATTTTTCAAGTTATAAAAGATCTAGGGTTGCGACTTCCGCCTAGTTGTTTACCTAACGAATTTAGAGCTTTAGGACATGTTTGGTTGATCGAGATATAATATAGCAATCACATGCGATTACTCACTCTATACCTCTCGTAGTTTGAGTGATTTTGCCCAATATGGCTTTCTCAAGTCCAAATGGGTATTTTACGAAACAAGTGATAAATGCTCAAGTCGGGGCTTACTATCTCTATATTCGACTCTTTAATTGGGGCTATCAATTTCTTGAGTGTACCCCAATTTCTTGTTAGCCAAGATTTCCAAGACTTAGTCTCAATTTCTCAAGTAGAGACTAAGTCAGTTTGGCATGAATCAATGTTTGCAACCATTAATTCTTGAATTCAAGCAAGAACTAGGCTAAATATCATATACCCAATCATAAATAAGCCCTAAATCAATCATCCATTAAATACCCATACTAGGGTTATGTCACAACCCTAGCTAAAAGTTTAGATACTCATAGAAATGAAGAAATTAAAAACGAAACTAAGATAAAATTCATAATAGATTATTAAGGTAAGCAAATCTAATGTTAAAATATCAAACTAGTACAAAGTTACCCAATACAGCAAAAGAAAATGGCTATCTAAACTAAGGTGACTTAACCTACAAATGACAAAAAGATCTAGTTATACCCAGCTTAAAATATCTGACAAAATTTCCCCTGCGAAGGTTGTGCGGCCACACAATTCTGTATGCGGTCCGCACTTTGAGGCAGACTGGTCAGGTTGGCTTGGTGTGGTCGCATAAAACTGGGAAACGACCGCACTTCCTCTAATTGTGCGAACCGCACATTTCTGAGTGCAGCCGTACTCTTGATCTTGGGTTGGAACTTGGCTCTTTTTGCGGACCACACATTTGTGAGTGTGGACGCTTTTGGCGTCCCAAGGCCGCACAATAATAGTGCGGTCCGCACATCTTTAGGCTCCCAAAACTTAACTCTCTGAATCTCATCTTCTGCGGCCGCAAAATAATTGTGCGGTCCGCACTCTGTGAAGGATTTATGTTAGTGTATCTTCAGAGTTTGCGGTCGCACACAGTATTGTGCGGTTCGCACTTTGGCCCTTTTCGCCTTGTTTTGGTCCTTGTCAAATTTTACTCCTTTTTGAGTTGATTTTCACTTCTTTGGCTTGGTTCCCAATATTTTTGCAAGAAAGCATATTTCATTAGTTCTCGGGACTACCTTTAAGCATTTTTTTAGCTAAAATGTATGTAAAAGAGAGTAAATAAGCAGTCAAAATCCCTACTTATTAGGGACTTCTTCCCTTGCTTGGGCAGCCTTGCCCCTGGACTCTCTATCTCCGTCTTAGCTGGGGACGGGGCGGCCTCTATTCTCTCTGATAGAGGGACCTCGGCCGAAGCCCCTTCATCGACTAACTCCTATTCGAAGGGCTTTTGTACCAAAGTGGTAGCCCGTGCAGGAGCCTCCAACTTGGAATTGTCTTCTTCTTCTTCTTTGTCACGCCCCAAACCTGGGGAGACGTGGCTGGCACCCGGTGCCGCACTGGCCCGAGCGAACCACTCTGTAACTCTTTTTCTTCCTTGAAACTATCATGGGCCAACATGGCCACAACTCGTCATGTATAACTATAAGTGGGCAACACTGTAACAATAAACTATCGTTCTTAAAACATAAATACATATGGGCCGTCAAGGCCTCTGACATACTGTACAAACTGAACCTCTATCTACAAAGCCTCTAAGATTATTAAACATCAAATAGGACAGCCCACCGGCTTACCCATGCGTCTATAGAAAAACTCTGACACAACGACTCATAGACTCGGCTGCACTCCGAATGAGGTGGAGTCTTACCGATCCTTCATTGAATTCAAACCTCGTCTACTATGAGGGCTCGTCGATCTGATTATCTATACTTGCAGGCATGAATGCAGCGTCCCCAACAAAAGGACGTCAGTACGAATAATGTACTGAGTATATAAGGCAATATACTGAAAGCTGAAATTGAACTGATAATATAATAACTGAAAGTAACTGGAAGTCAAAGATAATCTGAAGTTATGTTAACCTACTGATACTGACTTAACTCTCTCAGTATAGTAAGTAAAATAGTTGTCTGGCCTTATAAGTCTCGGTATATATATATATAACTGCCCTGTCATAGTAGGCTCGCTCATAGACGCGCGGCCATACTATGCTCTGTATCTCGACCAACTAGGCTCGCTCATAGGCTATCGGCCACAGTAGGCTCGGTATATAACTTACCATCTGATTAGAGGTTGCCCAATAGGGGCCTGCCCATCGATTATAGCTCGATGGTAATGAAAATACTGTAATACTGTACACACACACACACACACACTCTCTGCTCTGTTGACTGAAAAAAAGAAATAATCAATTGAATATGAAGTTCCGATAAGGAGAATATTGTAGCTTACAAAACTAGGAAAATATACGTAAATTTCGGGACATGAATTTTTCTTTATGACTCGTTATCAAACTCATGTAATTACGAGATCATGCCAAAATGAATAAAGGGATTATCCTTAACATACCTGGAGTAGAGAAAAATCTGTATGATATTCTTGGAAAAAGTTGCAACGTACTTCGTTAGAACAAAATTTCTCCGTTGTTAAAACTCCAAAACTTCTCGCTAGAATTGTAGAAATCACGTTGCTTAATGTATAAAGTCTGATTTGGAGTGTTTCTGAGAATGTAAAGTTGAAGAGTTATCAGAATGGCTCACGTTCTCAACCTTGATTATAGTCTTGTTTTGGAAATTCTTGGAATTGAAATGAATGTATAACCTACACCTTATGCCACCTCATAAGAAATGACTAAGAGTCATTTCTTTAGGGTGTGGCCTACTACCACGTGGGGATGTGGGGGGGGGGGGATTTTAATTTTTATCCATTTATTAGGTAATTAGGTAATGTCTCGTTACTCGGTAATTAACCAATTACCCGCATAATTAAGAATTGTCTCAAATTACTTAAAATTCTACGTATTTTTAATATATATCATACTATCACGGTCATATGGTACCACATAAAATAAATATATACACTATTATTTTTATTAAAACATCCATGTAAAAATACATATATTCTCTCAACTTATAATTTTTCTAATCTCATATAAATAATACAAATTTTCGTACGCTTAATTCTTAAAATGTTAAAAAGATAACCTTCGTTTCTTGTGAGAAAATAATTTCTATCTTCTCAATAAAGAAAATCTCATAAACTTTCTTATACTATGTGTATAATTTATCATATCTGAATATTGTAATAATGGTAACTATCCAAAATTATACTTATAAAACTTTTACCAAAATACTTCACTTCAAAGAAAATACCACACTTAACATAATATCTAATGATATCAAGGTTGTGAACTTACAGGCTCCCATAATAATAATGTCTTAAACCCTTTATAACCTCCTAATAAACATAATCCCTTCGAACTCGTGTGGATTTACTAAGGCACATCCTAATGCTAAGGTACGGGATGTAACATCCTTTCCCCCTTAAGAACATTCGTCCTTGAATGTTAAGTCTTAGAGATTTTACAAATTTTTTACTAGGGTCTCCTTTTGTAAATTAAACTAAAACCCAAACTATATCTAAAGTCTCGACTATCCACAACCTTTTGTCCTTGAGTATCTCGAATCATCTTCACCTTTAACTTGCTTACTTTACAATATTGCATCGTATCTTTTGTTTCCTTCATAACCTTCCTTCCACATAGGTGAAAATTACGCCTTAAAGCTCTGTTGTAATACCTGCACCTCTGGTGCATACAAAATCTGCCGAAAGCTGAATATTAACTTCTTACGACTCAGCTCTATGGCACGGTCTAGAAACATAAGAAGGGAAATATTTCCTAAATGCCCTATAGCCTCTCAATTATAAATATGGCGCGCAACACACCCAAAAGTGAGACTCTACTAGGCACGGCTTTGTAGACTCCCTAGGACACGACCTACTCTGATAGAACTTTGTCACGCCCCAAACCTGGGGAGGCGTGTCTAGCACCCGGTGCCGCACTAGCCTGAGCGAACCACTCTGTAACCCTTTTTTTTGTTTGAAACTATCATGGGCCAACATGGACACAACTCGTCATGTATAACTATAAGTGGGAAGCGCTATATCAATAAACTTTCGTTCTTAAAACATGAATACATATGGGCCGTCAAAGCCTCTAACATATTGTACAAACTGAACCTCTTTCTATAAAGCCTCTAAGATTATTTAACATCAAACAGGACAGGGCACCGGCTTACCCATACGTCTATAGCAAAACTCCGGCACAATGACTCATAGACTCGGCTGCACTCCGAATGGGGTGGAGTCTTACCGATCCTTCGTTGAATGCAAACCTCGTCTACTATGAGGGCTCGTCAATCTAGTTATTTATACCTATAGGCATGAATGCAACGTCTCCAACAAAAGGACATCAATACGAATAATGTATGGAGTATGTAAGGGAATATACTGAAAGCTGAAACTGAACTGATAATATAATAACTAAAAGTAACTGGAAGTCAAAGATAGTTTGAAGTTATGCTTACCTGCTGATACTGACTCAACTCTCTCAATATAGTAAGTAAAATAGTTGTCCAGCCCTATAAGGCTCGGTATATGGATATCTATAACTGCTCTGCCGTAGTAGGCTCGCTCATAGGCGCTCGGCCAGACTAGGATTTGTATCTCGACCAACTGGGCTCGCTCATAGGTGCTCGGCCGCAGTAGGCTCGGTATATAACTTACCATCTGATCAATGGTTTCCTAATAGGGACCTGCCCATCGATTATAGCTCGATGGTAATGAAAATACTATAATACCGAATATATATATATACACATACACTCTCGGCTCTCTTGACTGGAAGAAAGAAATACTAAATTGAATATGAAGTCCCGATAAGGAGAATATTGTAGCTTACAAAACTAGGAAAATATACATAAATTTTGGGACATGAATTTTTCTTTATGCCTCGTTAGCAAACTCGTGTAATTACGAGATCATGCCAAAAAGAAGAAAGGGCTTAGCCTTAACATACCTGGAGTGGGGAAAATCCGTACGATATTCTTGAAAAAAGTTTCACCGAACTTCTTTAGAACTGCAAAATTTCTCTCTTGCTAAAACTGTAAAAATTCTCGCTGGAACTGTTGAAATTGTAGATATCACGTTGCTTAAGGTATAAAGTCTGATTTGGAGTGTTGTTGAGAATGGAAATGTCATGACCCAAATTCCCTCTGTTGGGTATCGTGATGGCACCTAGTCTTAGGGACTAGGTAAGCCTAACATTTCCACTGAACAACAACCATAATAAAGGAATTTTTAAAAATTTTGAAATAGAATTCTTGACACAGTTTACAATTTCCCAAAACCCGGTAAATACAAGTCATAAACTCTACGAAATATTTCTATCAAATCTAAATACAACTGTCTAGGAATAAGTAAGTACTATTGAATAGAGATAAAACAGGAAGATGACTCTGAAGCCTACGAACGCAGCAACAGGTTACCTTGAGTCTCCTCAACAATGATCCGCGCAGCTACCAACAACAATAACCTGAAGCTGCACACAAAAATGTGCAGAAGTGTAGTATGAGCACACCACAGCAGTGTCCAGTAAGTATCAAGACTAACCTCGGTGAAGTAGTGACGAGGACTAGTCAAGACACCACTGGTCTAATAAGTAAAAAGGCATAAATGTACAAAATACCGGAACATAATATCTATCTAAAGATTTTTTTACATATATAATTAACGATACGATCGAATAATACGGAAGGAAATTTAATAATTATGATCAATAGACAGCATAACAGAAATATGCAAAGAGAAAGGAAAGAATGCAATCCAAATGGCGAGAATCACAACTCAACAAAAACATTAGCAACTCAGCACTGCATCAATTTATCTACGTCAAGCCTTAGCCAATAAAGTCAATAAAAATGGTCAACCTTCAAGTTAAAACCTTTAAATCGTGAGTTTATTTTGAAAGCTTTAAAGATATAATCATTTCGGAATAGATAAATTTCTTCATTGAAACATACTTTCTCTGAATGTATATTTATATATTTTTATAAAGAGAAATCTTAACAACATAATCCCTTCAAAATATGTGGTGTTCAAATATACTTTCCCAAATACTGCTCTTTCAAATATAATAAAAATACGTAATGTTCAAAATATACTTTCCCAAGGCTCTTTAAAATATCATCAATATACGTGATGTTCAAAATATATTTTCCCAAGTACTGCTCTTTCAAATATCATCAAAATACATGATGTTCAAAATATATTTTCTCAAGTTCTCCTCTTTCAAATATCATCAAAATACGTGATGTTCAAAATAAACTTTCCCAAATCTCCTCAAATATCATTATTCTGCAAGACAAATGCTTTACGAATATACTTTCTAAAAAGAAGTCCTTTAAACATAACTTTTCCTCGAGATAATTGATTTTCATCTATACATTTTAATATATGTATTTATATCTTTCGATCCAAATCTCCTCAATTATAAAAGTACCGGAACTCAGTCCGCCACTCAGAATTTGTCATGCAATGCAGTACAGGGGGAAAGCTCCCGGATCTCTGTCTGTAGTCCCAATTTAAATATGTGATGCAGTACAAGGCGAAAGCTCCCGGATCTCTGTCCGTAGTCCCAATTTAAATATGCAGTGCAGTACAGGGGGAAAGCTCCCGGATCTCTGTCCCTAGTCCCAATTTAAATATGCAGTAGTATAGGAGGAAAACTACCAGAATCTGACAGAAACAACATATATTGCCACAACCGGCGAGAAAGCAAACAAGGACGAATACAAAGTGCAATGAGTAAATAGATACAAAGACTTAAATCACAAAAGTGGTAACAAGTCAAGGGGAATGCCAAGCACAAAGAGAGAACAACATAACGAGGGGAAGACAAGACAATATAGCAATGATTCTATACATTCAAGTTCACAACCAAGAAACCAAATCACCCCGGCAAGGGAATCAGCTATAACCAATCTCAGTTAGACAATTAGCTTCACCGAATAAACTCACTTTGAACAGTGCTCAGTAAATAGGAAGCATCAAAGAATATCAACATGTGCGGTCATCAATTAAACCTAAGTAGTACTTAAAAGGAAAAAATCATTTAAATCACAATGTACGACTCACGGACATGCTTGACCAACGTATAGATATTCCAATTTCTTGTTAGACATTTATAGAGCGAGATTATACTAGTTCTAGTCACATAGGGAGCGTATGAAGGAAGACATAGCATAACGGTAGGAAAAACAAAGTCTTCATTTAAGTCAATTAAGATCATATAAGAAACAAGGAGTGCTAGGCAAGTACTTCTAAATTGATCAGGAAGAGATGAGACTAGAAATCAGGAATTAAGATATAACAAGTTCAATTCATATACGGGGAATATAAGGACCCAAAATCACTAAAAGGGCAATCTATTTGCAAATAAGTTCGAGTATGCACTCGTCACCTCGCGTATGTGGACTACAATCAACATAAAAGACTCAATCCTAAGGGGTAGTTCCCCCACACAAGGTTAGCCAAGATACTTACCTCAAAGACGATAACCCGGTACTTAAAAATAGACTTCTCGGGGGGGAAGGCCTCCGGACGGCTCAAAATCATCTAAAACAACTTCAAAATACATATAAAACGTATAAGGAACGATTCCGAATAATAAAGTTTAAATCTTTGCAAATTTATAAAAATCGACCCAAAAGTCGACCCTCAGGCCCGCCCCTCGGAACCCGACAAATTTTACGAATTCCGATTACCCATTCCGATATTTATTCACCCATACTAAATTTATCCAATTCTGACAACATTTGGTCATTCAAATCATGAATTTTCATTTTTGAAGTTTTCTTTCAAAACTCACAATCCTCTCAACCCAAAACCCAAATTAAATGATAAAAACAAGAACTAATTCAGGAAATATATTTAATTATAGTGGAAGAACACTTACCCATTCGACTTGTGTGAAAAACCCATCAAACATCGCCATGGTCCGAGCTCTAGGGGTCAAAATATGATAAAAATGGCGAAACCCCGATTTTTGGAATATAATATGCCTGCCCAACAATATCCGCACCTGCGCCCCTGGGACTGCACCTGCGGTCCCGCACCTGTGGAAATACCATCACAGGTGTGAAAACCCACTAAAAGGCCTGGGGTCGCACCTGCGGTCAAATTGCCGCACCCACGGCTCCGCATTTGCGGAAAACACACCGTACCTGCGAGGATTCGGGGATTGGGTCAAGTCCGCACCTGCGAGCTCCTCGCCGCACCTGCGTGTCCGCACCTATGGAAGGTCCATCGCAGGTGTGAGACACCAGAACCAACAATGGTTCAGCTGCCTTCCAAGCGCTAATAACATCCGATGAGCATCCTAAACATACCCGAGGCCCCCGGGACCCCGTCCAACCAGACACACAAGTCATATAACCTAACACAGACTCGCTCGAGGTTTCAAACCACATAAAACACTACTAACACGATGAATTAAAGTAAAAGTCCATGAAAATTCTTCAAAACTTCTATCAACATTAAGTTTTTCATTTAAGGTCCGAATCACGTCAAACTAAGTCCGTTTCTTACCAAATTTCACAGATATCACATATAAATCATATCGAACCTGTATCGGGCTTCGAAACCATAATACGGGGCCAATATCATAGGTTTCACCTCAAATTTCATTTTCAAAAACCTTTATATTTTTCATAAAACAAGTTTCTTTAAAATTTAATTTCTCGGACTTGGGACCTCGGAATTCGATTCCAGGCATACTCCCAAGTCCCATATTTTCCTACGGACCCTCCAGGACCGTCAAATCACGGGTCTGGGTTCGTTTACCAAAAACTTTGACTGAAGTCAACTTTAATTATTATTTTTCTCAATTTTCACATAAAGGCTTCCCGGCTACATGTCTGGGCTGCACACGCAAATCGAGGTGAGATAGAAGGAGGTTTTCACGACCTCGGAACATAGAATTAGATAGAATATATGGGATGACCTTTTGGGTCATCACAATCTCCCCCTCTTAAACAGTTGTTCGTCCTCGAACGTGCTAAGATTCACCTTGAACTCATCCAATCCCTAATTGTGCATTTCCAACATACACCCGCAGGTGATCCCATGTCACCCCAACCTACATAAGCGTGATGACACCATCACAACTGCCATTTGACCTTCTTATCATCATCGATAAGCCTCATACCTCAATTCCTCACTTTCTACTCATTTCCAAAAGACCTGATTCTAAATCCATATCCGGGATTAGCCTCAACCAGCTACATCAACTCGGGTCTACGCCTATAAGGCATGGCCACACAACATAGCACATCACACATAAGCTAAATAACACTTCTGATCACAACAACTGCCCAAAATCAACTCAACATTGGCAATTAGTCCCACATATGGAAGAATTCTGCTCCCAAATCCCATAATACCGATAATGATGCAATAAACACGAAGACGTCATCATTAAACACCCGAATCACCGAGTCACAGTTAACACCACCGGGCACACATCCCACAAACTGAACTAAAGAAGTACATAACGAAATGACTGAGTATGAAAGATAGAAGCACATAAAGGTACTATCAAACAAGCCCATAGGCATAACTCTCTACCAATACTGACTTACCAAAAGCAATATAACAAGGAAGAAGAAAAGCATATGAATAATTTACAAGGATGCCATCCTGATAAAAACTGCACCGCGGTACTCAGCCTGGTCCGAATATATCAAATCACAAAGAATCACGAGGGTCTCGCCCTCAACTCTACGACATATGTCGAATGTATATCATACCAATATAGATCTCCCGCTAATTCTTCTCGGCTAACAAAATCATAGCGCTCACTTACTCACATCTCAATGGAGTATCAAATAACAGTTCTAAAACAAAATACTCAGGAGAATCACATAAGACGCCACAAGGGATGACATGGACTCACTTCCAATTTCACCACTAGGAAGGATGAATAAAAATAATGATAGACACGGGCTACTACTCATAGAATCTCCCAACAGGAGCAAGCACAAAAATATAGTGCAGAACATGAAACACACTCATAAATGAAACAACAAATAAGGGAACTCGTCCCGACCGACAGCACTATAGTGAAATACAATGGTACCCCACTTTAGCACATCAAGCCATACCTGGGTGATGATATCTGACACGACGGCTTCTAGACAACTATATGCAACATGACAATGGGTCAGGTCTCCCCCTATTAGGCACCCGCTACTCACCTGAATACCCTGCTGCCACACCCTACCTTAATCCTGGAACAATCTCTCACCCTGTGGCTAACATCTCCACACTGAAAACAATCTCTCTGCCGATGTGGCTATGGAAGACATATAATACGGATCCTCCGAGACCCAGGAGTACGTGAAAAGCTCCCATGCAAAGCTGGTAATGCAACTGAACTGGTTGACCCAAAATTCTCTACCATGCCTGAGTCCCTCAATGAATCTATGGACTCGCCTCCTAACTGAAGCAATCAAGTGAGGTGTATATCTAGCCCACTCACTGAATCTGACGGCGTACTCCAATAGTGACATGGCGCCCTGACGCAACTGCTCAAACTCCGTGCGCCGAACATTCCAAGGAACTGAGATGCAACCTCCCTCAAAACATCTCCAAAAAACTGAATCCATGCTAGTGAAGCTAACTCGGCCAGATTACCCCAATTCCTATGCCGCCACCGCTGATCAACCCACTACTCTGGATCTGACACGTGACAAGAGCAATCCCGCTCGTCTCCACAATACCCGAAGTACGAAGAATATGGCGAAACTCCTCCAGAATACCCTGGGCATTACCCGCCGCCAATCCGCTGAAAGATAGAAGGGTGGTACTTCCAGTACCTCTAAATCCCAAGATGCTCTATCTCCGACGTTGCTGTCCTAACCACATGCTGAATTGAAACCACATGTCGTGCTGCCATGACAACTGGAACTTGACCAATATGATCTCGCTGCTCTGGAGTGTAGATGGTGGGAGTTTGAACTCCTCCCCTTATCTGTGAAGCAACTGATGTACAAAAATCACCATGCCTGAGTCGATGTACCAATTTTACTCAAAACTGCGCTCCGGTCTTCTGAAGTCCTGGGTAGCAACAGGCACCCCCAGTACCTATCCCCTAACTAGAACTACTGGCGACTCCTCAACGGCTGCTCCGGTAGGCATCTTAACTGCGGACGTGCCCCTCGTTGGTCTCTGTCTCTAACCCTTGCGACGTTTGCTTCGGGTAACATCATTAGGAACCGTAGCTCCTGTCCTCACCATCGGTGAGAGAATGGAACGATAATTTCAAACTTCAAGATCAATGAACTTGCACGATAGGAATGAAGGAAGTGAAATTGTCCTGATAGTTCCGTAGCCTCTCGAAGATAAGTACAGACGTCTCTGTATCGATCCACAAGACTCTACCAACCCGCTTATGACTCGTAGCACCTATGAACCTAGAGCTCTGATACCAACTTGTCACGAACCAAATTACCACTGCTGGGTATCGTGATGGCACCTAGTCTTATGGACTAGGTAAGCCTAACATTTCCACTGAACAACAACCATAATAAAGGAATTTTTAAAAATTTTGAAATAGAATTCTTGACAAAGTTCACTATTTCCCAAAACTCGGTAAATACAAGTCATAAGCTCTACGAAATCTTTCTATTAAATTCAAATACAACTGTCTAGGAATAAGTAAGTATAGTTGAATAGAGATAAAATAGGACGGTGACTCCGAAGCCTGCGAACACAGTAGCAGGTTACCTTGAGTCTCCTCAGCGATGATCTGCGCAGCTACCAACAACAATAACCTGAAGCCGCACACAAAAATGTGCAGAAGTGTAGTATGAGCACACCACAGCAGTGCCCAGTAAGTCTCAAGACTAACCTCGGTGAAGTAGTGACGAGGACTAGTCAAGACACCACCGGTCTAATAAGTAAAAATGCATAAATGTACAAAATACCGGAACATAATATCTATCTAAAGATTTTTTTTTCAATATAATTAACGATACGATCGAATAATACGGAAGGAAATTTAATAATTATGATCAACGGATAGCATAACAGAAATACGCAAAGAGAATGGAAAGAATGCAATTCAAATGGCGAGAATAACAACCCAATAAAAACATTAGCAACTCAGCACTGCATCAATTTATCTACGTCAGGCCTTAGCCAATAAAGTCAATAAAAATGGTCAATCTTCGAGTGAAAACCTTTAAATCGCGAGTTTATTTTGAAAGCTTTAAAGATATAACATTTCGGAATAGAGAAATTTCTTCTTTGGTACATACTTTCTCTGAATGTATATTTATATATTTTATAAAGACAAATCTTAACAACATAGTCCCTTCAAAATATGTGGTGTTCAAATATACTTTCCCAAATACTGCTCTTTCAAATATAATCAAAATACGTGATGTTTAAAATATACTTTCCCAAGTACTGCTCTTTCAAATATCATCAAAATACGTGATGTTCAAAATATATTTTTCCAAGTACTGCTCTTTCAAACATCATCAAAATATGTGATGTTCAAAATATATTTTCTCATGTTCTGCTCTTTCAAATATCATCAAAATATGTGATGTTCAAAATATACTTTCCCAAATACTGCTATTATTCTGCAAGACAAATCTTTTCGAATATGCTTTCAAAAAAGAAGTCCTTTAAACATAACTTTTCCTGGAGATAATTGCTTTTCATCTATACATTTACATATATGCATTTATATCTTTCGATCAAAATCTCCTCAATCATAAAACTACAGGAACTCAGTTCGCCACTCAGAATTTGTCATGCAATGCTGTACAGGGGGAAAGCTCCCTGATCTCTGTCCGTAGTCCCAATTTAAATATGTGATGCAGTACAGGGGAAAGCTCCCGGATCTCTGTCCGTAGTCCCAATTTAAATATGTGCTACAGTACAAGGGGAAAGCTCCCGGATCTCTGTCCATGGTCCCAATTTAAATATGCAGTGCAGTACAGGGGAAAAGCTCCCGGATCTTTGTCCGTAGTCCCAATTTAAATATGCAGTAGTATAGGAGGAAAACTACCAGAATGTGACAGAAACAACATATATTGGCACAACCCGCGCGAAAGCAAACAAGGCTGAATACAACGTGCGATGAGCAAATCAATACAAAGAATTAAATCACAAAAGTGGTAACAACTCGCTCATAAGAAGTAGCCACTGAGAGGAATGCCAAGCACAAAGAGAGAACAACCTAACGATGGGAAGACAAGACAATATAGCAACGATTCTGTACATTCAAGTTCGCAACCAAGAAACCAAATCACCCTGGCAAGGGAATCAGCTATAACCAATCTCAGTTAGACAATTAGCTTCACCGAATAAACTCAATTTGAACAATGCTCGGTAAATAGGCAGTATCAAAGAATACCATCAACATGGGCGGTCATCAATTAAACCTAAGTAGTACTTAAAAGGAAAAAATCATTTAAATCACAATGTACGACTCACGGGCATGCTTGACCAACGTATAGATATTCCAATTTCTTGTTAGACATTTATAGAGCGAGATTATACTAGTTCTAGTAATATAGGGAGCGTATGAAGGAAGACATAGCATAACGGTAGGAAAAACAAAGTCTTCATTTAAGTCAATTAAGATCATATAAGAAACAAGGAGTGCTAGGCAAGAACTTCTAAATTGATCAGGAAGAGATGAGACTAGAAATCAGGAATTCAGATATAACAAGTTCAATTCATATACGGGGAATATAAGGACCCAAAATCCCTAAAAAGGCAATCTATTTGCAAATAAGTTTGAGTACGCACTCGTCACCTCGCGTACGCGGACTAACATCAACATAAAAGACTCAATCTTAAGGGGTAGTTCCCCCACACAAGGTTAGGCAAGATACTTACCTCAAAGACGATAACCCGGTACTAAAAAATAGACTTCTCGGACGTAAAGGCCTCCGGACGACTCAAAATCATCTATAATAACTTCAAAATACATATAAAACGTATAAGGAACGATTCCGAATAATAAAGTTTCAATCTTTGCAAATTTATAAAAATTGACCCAAAAGTCGACCCTCAGGCACGCACCTCGGAACCCGACAAATTTTACGAATTCCGATTACCCATTCCGATACTTGTTCACCCATAGTAAATTTATCCAATTCTGACAACATTTGGTCATTCAAATCATGAATTTTCATTTTTGAAGTTTTCTTTCAAAGATCACAATCCTCTCAACCCAAAACATAAATTAAATGATAAAAACAAGAACTAATTCATGAAATATATTTAATTATAGTGGAAGAACACTTACCATTCGACTTGTGTGAAAAACCCATCAAAAATCGCCATGGTCAGAGATCTAGGGGTCAAAATATGATAAAAATGGTGAAACCCCAATTTTTGGAATATAATCTGCCTGCCCAACAATATCCGCACCTGCGCCCCTGGGACTGTACCTGCGGTCCCGCACCTACGGAAATACCATCACAGGTGCGAAAACCCACTAAAAGGCCTGGGGTCGCACCTGCGGTCAAATTGCCTCACCCACGGCTCCGCATCTGCGGAAAACACACCCACCTGAGAGGATTGGGGGATTGGGTCAAGTCCGCACCTGCGAGCTCCTCGCCGCACCTGCGTGTCCGCACCTATGGAAGGTCCATCACAGGTGCGAGACACCAGAACCAACAATGGTTCAGCTGCCTTCCAAGTGCTAATAACATCCGTTCAGCATCCTAAACGTACCCGAGGCCCCTGGGACCCCGTCCAACCAGACACACAAGTCATATAACCTAACATGGACTCACTCGGGGTTTCAAACCACATAAAACAACACTAACACGATGAATTAAACTAAGAGTCCATGAAAATTCTTCAAAACTTCTCTAAACATTAAGTTTTTAATTTAAGGTCCGAATCACGTCAAACTAAGTCCGTTTCTTACCAAATTTTACAGATAACACATATAAATCATATCGAACTTGTATCGGGCTTCGGAACCATAATACGGGCCCAATATCACAGGTTTCACCTCAAACTTCATTTTCAAAAACCTTTATATTTTTTAGAAAATAATTTTTTTATAAAATTCATTTCTCGGACTTGGGACCTCGAAATTCGATTCCAGGCATACGCCCAAGTCCCATATTTTCCTACGGATCCTCCAGTAACGTCAAATCACAGGTCTGGTGCCGTTTACCAAAAACGTTGACTGAAGTCAACTTTATTCAAATTTCGATACAAAATTATTATTTTTCTTAGTTTTCACGTAAAGGCTTCCGGGCTACACGCCCGGGATGCGCATGTAAATCGAGGTGAGATAGAAGGAGATTTTCATGATCTCAAAACACAGAATTAGATAGAATATACGGGATGACCTTTTGGGTCATCACAGGAAAGTTGAAGAGTTATCAGAATGGCTCACGTTCTCAACCTTGATATAGTCTTGCTTTGGAAATTCTTGGAATTGAAATGAATGTGTAACCTACACCTTATGCCACCTCATAAGAAAGAGTCATTTCTTTAGGGTGTGTCCTACTACCATGTGGGATGGGGGAAAAATTTAATTTTTATCCATTTAGTAGATAATTAGGTAATGTCCAGCATAATTAAGAATTATCTCAAATTACTTAAAATTCTACGTATTTTTAATAGATCAACTATCAGGTCATATGGTACCACATAAAATAAATACATACACTATTATTTTTATTAAAACATCTATGTAAAAATACATATATTTTCTCAACTTATAATTTTTCTAATCTCATATATAGAGTACAAATTTTCGTACGCTTAATTCTTAAAATGGTAAAAAGACAACCTTATTTTCTTGTGAGAAAATAATTTCTATCTTCACATTAAAGAAAATCTCATAAACTTTCTTATACTATGTGTATAACTATCATATCCGAAAATAATAATAATGGTAACTATCCAAAATTATACTTATAAAACTTTTACTAAAATACTTCACTTAAAATAAAATACCACACTTAACATAATATCTAACGATGTCAAGGTTGTGAACTTATAGGGTCTCATAATAATAATGTCTTAAACCTTCTATAACTTCCTAATAGACATAATCCCTTCGAACTCATGTGGATTTACTAAGGCATTTCCTAATGCTAAGGTACATGATGTAACCTTCATCCTCTTCAGACTCATCCCTTAGTCGGTGAATTGAGTCCGAGGATATGGCACCGACATCCACCTTGGGCTTACGAGGTTTCCTTGACGGTCTTTTCTTTTTCGAGCCTAGGGGACTCAGGGCCCTTTTTTTTTCCTATCCTTGTCCAGCTTTGAAGCTGATGGTTGGGAAAGGAACTCATCATCACCAGAAAGAGGCCTCTTCGCAACATCCTTCCCGAGACAAGCATAAGAGAGGGAGATAAGTTAGTTTGAGAAAAGGTTGAAACAACGAGCAATTTGAAACAGAAACTTACCATGGTTGCGGGCCTCCTATAGACCCTTCGATAGCTCCATCCAAGCGTGTTCGAAGTAAGGCCTCTGAGACACCAGGACTTCGACACATCACTTCAATTCTGGAACCGGGTTTGGCATCTAGGCCATAGCTGCAACACCAACACAGAAGTGAGGATAAATAGAAGGAAATGGAAATGGCAAAATAAACATCCAAGGTAAAGGAACTTACGATTCATGTTCCACCTCTCTGGGAACGACTTGCCTTTAGCAGGGATCAGGTCCAATGTCTTTATTCGAACGACTCTCCCCATCCAGCCTCGATCACGGGACTCATCGATACTGAAGAACAAGGCTCTACTGGCCCGGTGCGCGAGCTTAATCTGTCCCCCTCGATAGAGCTGGGGACTGTAAAGGCGCATGATATGGTCGAGGGTGAATGAGCATCCATCGATCTTGCTCGTGAGGAAACGGGGAAGGACGGCGATTTTCCAGAACGATGGATGGATCTGGCCTAGAGTGACGTCGTATCTTTTGCAGAAGGCTATGATTATGGATCTAAAGGACTGAACGTAAAAGGGTAATGTAAACACTTAGATACCCCTCTACGTAGGTGGTTATATATTCCTTAGGAGAGGGAACGATTACATCTTTATTCTCCCAGTTACATTCCTCCTTGACCTTATAGAGGATGTCCTCAGTGATGGTGCACATGTATCTCAACATCGGCTTTCAACGGCCTGGCACCGAGGGGTTTTTCTCTATCTCAAAGTGGTGATGATCGGGCACCCGCTCAAAATGAATTCCTCAGGGTGGGGCTCCGCCACAGCCACATCACCTACGGGACACGATGAAGAAGCACTCTTTTTTTGTGGCACAATTTTAGAAGTTTTGGCCATTAGTGAAAAGCAAATAGGAGAGTATGGGCGTTGATTAAAAGTTTAAGGGATTTGGATATGGAAGTTATGAAGTAAGGATTATTTGAAAGCAAAAGTAGAGAAGGCGTTGATTGTAAAAGTTTAAATGAGAGAAGATTGGGATTTTTATAGTTGAAGGCGGCGGTTTAGAATCGGTAGTGACCGACCAACGCCTGATAGGCATTTAATTCCTTGGTAACTGGACCGACGAGACATTTCATCTCTTACATCACGGCCGAGCTTGTCACTGACATCATCACTCAAAGAGATGGAGTTCGAGAACTCATGTCGTTTCTAATCATCTTATTTCTGAGAAACGAGGGGACTATCTGTATACAGTCAGAACGGGCCTGCCCTTCTCATGACTAAACGAGGCTAGATCACGATAGGTATCGGTTTAACCTCGCATTATATCGAGCCTCAGTACGAAGTTAGATTGTTGAACCCTTAATTCAGAGAGCGGTCAAGAACGAGATCAGCTAAGATCGAGACCGAGCGGAATGGAGATCAAGTGAGATCGAAGGAGGTTTACCTAGTCGAGTAACAATAAGCCGAAACATCTGTGATCGAGCAAGGATCACGGCAGAAATCTCGGCACGTATCAAGATGAGGCCGGTTAATTAGCCAATCATGAGATTTCTTACTGTATTTAGAATTATACCATAAGTAGGACTTCTCTACTATATAAAGAGGGCTTAATCATTTGTAAAGAGATCAGATTCACACAATTCAAAGCAATATACAATTCTTTAAGCTCTTAATACTTTGTTATTTTATGCTTCATTCTGCTTATTCCTTTGGTTCGAGGGTAACCTGTCTAGAGGGTCAAAGTTGCACGTCTTATTTGGTTTGCATTATTTTTCTTTACAGTCAATTTTCAATATCAATTCACATAATTTCTCAATTTGTGCCAAGGGATATCATATATCCTTAAAATCACATATAAATTCAATTGTTATCCGTCTTTAGGATAAACAAAGATATAATCACCGAAATGCAAATCGTAGACTTATATTAAGATCAGGTAACCGAAATAAAAATACATTATTAGAGATTAATTAGGTTTTGATTATCATTTGTTCAATTTGGATACGTACACAGGTACACATTGTTTATGTAATATAAGAGATAGCTAGCAATAAGGATGATTGATTATTGTAGAAGGTGTAGGTGATAATTGTTTAGTTTTGGTTCACACACATACTAGAAAAAGAAAATCAAAGACTGACATCATAAAGAAAGAATTAAGCTAAAAATTAATGGAAATGACAGAGAATATGGTGCCTTTACAGATAAGAAAGAAGCCATTAGTCTTTTGTAAACATCATCAATCATGGAAATAATATATTGGAACATGTGAACGCCACTTAAACTAAAATTATGTTGACTACTAATTCAAACCCCTGTACCCTAAATGAATCATTTTACTCTTTGTTTTTCTTTTCCTTGACGTGTGTCCAACTCATATACCTAAAAATATGCAATGTTAAAATGGGTCATCACATCACGACCAGTATAGTAATTTTTGGCCTTAAACGATCGGAAACTCTCCATAATTTATATATATATTTCTCTTTTTTGGGGTTAATAATAATAATAATAATAATAATAATAATAACAACAACAACAACAACAATAATAATAATAATAATAATAATAATAATAATAATAATAAAAATAATAACAATAATAAGAATAACAATAATAACAATAACAATAATAATAAGCTATTATAAAATAAATATTATAATTATAAACTAGAGCACCAAAAGAGAAGAGACAATAATAGATAAGAGATGTAGAGAGGAGGGATCTATCCTTCTTATTTCAAGTATATCAATCATATGCCAAAAGTGCTTTATTTTATTGTTACAAAGGTTCATCCTCAAAAATAAAAAATGAAGTTACATATTAAATAGATACATATGAATACAAGTGATTCTTGTATTTGATGTAAGAATTAAATGGACAACCACTTTAGTTCATTGTATTTATAACACTCCCTCTTCGATGTCCATTTAAAAGATAATATGCCTCGTTAAAACCTTACTAGGAAAATCCAGTGGGAAAAAACCTAGTGAAGGAAAAAGAGTACACATATCTTTTAATACGCATTGAGTGCTGCCTCATTAAAAACCTTACCAGGAAAACCCACTTGGGACAAAACCTTAGTTAAGGAAAAAAGAGTACAACACGTATTATACTTCCCCTGACGAAAGCTTTATTTGATATCTCGGAGACGACGCATTCCAATCTTATGTCTCAGCTTCTCAAATGTTGATGTTGGCAATGACTTAGTGAATAAATCTGCTAGATTATCTCTTGAACGGATTTCTTGAACATTTATCTCACCATTTTGCTGAAGATCGTGTGTGAAAAAGAACTTGGGTGAAATGTGCTTTGTTCTGTCTCATTTGATATATCGTCCTTTAAGTTGAGCTATGCAAGCAACATTGTCTTCATACAATATCGTTGGAATCTTAATTTATAAAGAAAGACCACACAATTGTTGAATATGTTGAGTCACTGATCTCAACCATACACATTCTCGACTAGCTTCATGAATAGCTATTATCTCTGCATGATTGGAATATGTAGCAGCTAAAGTTTGTTTTTTTGAACACCATGACATAGTTGTACCCCCACAAGTAAGTAGATAGCCTGTTTGAGATCGGGCTTCATGTGTGTCACGACCCGTTCCCACCGTCGGGACCGTGATGACGCCTAACATTGAACCCGCTAGGCAAGCCAACGTTACCAGTTATTCTATATTATTTATTTATTTTTTAGCAATTAGTTAGTGACATACAAGTGATGTTTTAGACGTCAATACCACACAAGAAGATAGGTTAATTTGTGTGGTATCCAATTTTTCGAGTGCTGTCTCTCTAGAAGAACCTGGTTCTTCTTGGTGTTCCAACTTCTACTGTTGCGGAATAATAAAAGCAGTAAAGTAAAAACACATAGACTTTACGTGGAAAACACCTGGCTCAAAATGTGAAAAAACCACGACCTAGTCCTCAGTAGACATTGACAGTATAATCGCAAATCAGCAAAGTATCCTTCCCAAAATAGTCCTTGGCAGTAGCCATCTCAGCCTTTTTCACAGGAACATCAAAATGAGCAAGCACAGCTGTTAGAATAAAGCCATATGAGATTGCATGTGCTTTTGTTCCATTCACAACTCTGTCCAAGAGTTGAATGATGAAGGCTGGCCAATTGATCTGCTTTCCCCTATACAAACACTCCATCAAGGGCAGATCCATATAGATGGCTATGTGCCCTCGTTCTTGTCTTGGCAGCAAGAACTTGATGACAAACTCGAAGAACAACTTGTGCTATGGCTCCATTTCACTTTTGTAGACTGGCTTGAGTTCAATTTCACTTTCGTTGTCACTGAAGAATCCGGTAATGTTGATTGCTGAGGCCATCCCATCTAAACTAGGCCATTTTTGCCTTGTGTAATCTTCGTAACCCTCAGCAGGAATGTGTAGAATTTCTCCTAGCTCATCAAAGGAGACTTAAATTTCTTTGACTGTGGTAGTGACCCCGCCGTCCTTGACCACTGCGTTACCCATGAACTCCACCAGTTCAGCTCTAGCCAACCTTCCTTCCACGTGAAGGACTATGTTCTTCCACCCCTGAACACCCAGTGTGTCCAGCAGGTATCGCATCCCAGGTGCCTCGAGATCCTTCAACAACTTTCCCTTCAGAATTGTTCTTTTGCCAAATAAGGTGATTCTGTTAGTCACCTCACTAAATTCCCCCTCATCTTCTCCACTCCACTCTTTATCATCACCTTTCTCAACGACCTTCACTTTTCTTGCCTTGGACCTGGTTCTTTTAAGAGTTCTTGTAGGTGTGGCAGACACTGTAGCTGACTTCTTTGAAGAAGCCTTAGCCCTTTTTGATTTTGGTGCCTCACCCACAACAAGAGCAGTCTGCTCCTCATCATGGGCCAGGTCCATCGTATCCTCTTCAACCACAACAGTCTCCACAGGCTTTCCTACTTTAGCCTTTCCCTTTCTCTCTAGCAGAGCCCTCTCAAACATTTCTTCTTCCTCTCTCGCAGCACTACGTGTAGAATGCATCTTAGGAACAGGAGCATCAGCAGCTACAGAAGCTTTCCTCTTCTTAGAAGGAACTGGGTTAGGTGCCTTCTTGGACTTCTGAGTCCTGTTTTTCTTGGGGTTATAGGACTCCCCCAGTTTCCTTAGCCTGTCAGCCAATGTCTCGTTCCCAGATGAAACAGGTTCATCTGCTCCTTTCTTCAAGCTTGCTAAACCTGCCGATGCTTCCTCGACTACACTTCCCCTNAACCTTCTCAGGAATGGGACCACAGATAGCCAATGTGGTACCATCCTCCCCAAATCCCTCTCTCTCAAGAAATTTACCTTTTCCCAATTTTCTTTGCCTACTCGGCACTTCAACATCAACTACCGACCCAACCAGAACAAACATGTTCTCAGCATTAACATATTCAGAAATAGCATCAAGATTACCTTGTTCAGAATTTGATGAACCAGGTGCTTCATCCTCGTTGGCTGATTTAAAAGATTCACTTGATGATTCAGAATTATCATCCTTTTCAGCCTACAGAATTTCCTCCAAGAATCTTGCACGGGACCTAAAAGCCACTGATTTTCTGGCAAGAACCTTTACACGACAACCAGGGGGGAGGGGGGCTGGGTCAGAGTTAGATGTGGGTTCAGGAATAAGAGGGTTTTGAGGGGTTGAGGTTCTTTCTGGTGATTGAGAACTGTATACATATGGAGAATTTGAATCTGATTCATAAAGGCCTCCACCATAATCACGATTTGGCGATGAAGAAGAAGAAGCAGGTGGTGGTGAAAACATGATTACGAGTGTTGTTAGGAAGAAAAGAAAAGTGATCAGTTTTGATTAGAAGAATAATGAGCTTGGTTCGACTTATTAGGTTATTAAGAAGGGAGGTAATGATGGCCTTTTATAAGATGTGGCTATTAATTATACAACGGGCAAAATATTTATTCAAGTGGGAGTCTAATAGTTTTAGGAGTGTCATTGATTAGACAGTTAAGAGTTCCCTACCTCTAGGCTAATTGAGTACCAATGGGACTTCTTGGAACGAGTTCATTTAGGGATTAGTACAAAAAATTTGAAATGAACCAAATATAGATAGAGTCCTGCTAATGTGTGATTGTAATTAATTCAATAATTGTATGGAGATGAGCACATACCTTGTCAGTCAGATGAACCAACAGAGATGAACTAGGTTCATCGTGTTAAAGTCCTTAATTTGCCTCAATTTACAAAGATAGAGAAACATCATTAGCAACCAGGGAATCATATTAATACATGGCAAGAGACTATGACAGTAAAGTTATGATACTGAGCAATGATTAGTCTGGTTGATTATCTATGTTAGTGTTTCTAGCCAAAAAATAAATTCGTTTTTTTCAATTTTTGTTTTTTTCAATCAGGTGATTTTAATCATCCCTAATTCTAGTCTGTTTCTCTCAAAATTCTCCCTACTTAGTGCTTTAGTAAAGATATCTGCAATTTGTTGATCAGTAACACAAAATTCAATTGAGATAATTTCTTTTTCATAGTTATCCCTCAGGAAATGGTGCCTAACATCTATGTGCTTAGTTCTCTTATGATGAACCGGGTTCTTCGTCATACTAATGGCACTAGTGTTATCACAGAAAATAGGAATGCATCTCAAATCTATACCAAATTCCATGAGTTGTTGCTTGATCCATAGCAACTGAGTACAGCAAGAGGATGAAGCCACATATTCAGCCTTAGTTAGCAGTAGACAAAGCTACTGAATTATGTTTCTTGGTGGCCCAAGACACAAGGCAGGAGCCCAAAAGGTGAGCCATGCCTGAAGTACTCTTACTGTCAACCAGGAAACCTGCATAATCAGCATCATCATCAGCATCAGCATATCCTACAAGATCGAAATTACTACCTTTAGGATACCAAAGGCACAAATCAGTGGTGCTTTAAAATATCTCAAAATTCTCTTCACTGCAGTGAGGTGGACTCCTTTGGATTTTCCTGAAACCTAGCACACAGTCCCACGCTGAACACAATATCAGGTCTGCTGGCAGTGAGATATAATAGAGACCCAATCATCCCTCTGTATAGCTTCTGATCAACGGATGAACCAGGTTCATCCACATCCAATTTTGTAGTTGTGGCTATGGGAGTGTCTATTTCCTTTGAGTCTTCCATTTTAAACTTCTTGAGCAATTCTTTTACATACTTTTGTTGGTGGATCATTTTTCCATTTGAGTTTTACTTGATTTGCAAGCCTAAGAAGAAGTTTAGCTCACCCATCATACTCATCTCAAACTCACTCCCCATAAGCATAGCAAATTCCTTGCTCAATTTTTCAGAAGTCACCCCAAATATAATATCATCCACGTATATTTTCACAACCAGGAGATCCTTACCCTTTTCCTTTAAGAACAAGGTAATGTCAATTTTGCCTCGTTTGTATGTTCTAGTAGGAATTTTTATAATCGTTCGTACCATGCTCTTGGTGCTTGTTTGAGACCATACAGAGCCTTGTCGAGTTTGTATACGTGGTCAGGTGACTCCTTGCTTTCAAAACCTAGAGGCTGCTTGACAAATACATCTTCCTTAAGATAGCCGTTGAGAAAGGCACTCTTAACATCCATCTGATGAAGAGTGAATTCCATGTGTGTAGAAAATGCAATAAGAAGTCTGATTGCCTCCAGTCTTGCCACAGGGGCAAAGGTCTCATCATAGTCAATTCCCTCTTCTTGACTATACCCTTGAACAACTAGTCTTGCCTTATTTCTTGTAACAGTTCCATCCTCATCGAGCTTGTTCCTGAAGACCCACTTGGTGCCAATCCCTGATCTGTCTAGTGTCCTAGGCACCAAGTGCCATACATGACTTCTTTCAAATTGATTCATCTCTTCTTGCATGGGCATTTACCCAATCAGCATTTTGTAGGGCTTCCCCAATGTTCTTTGGTTCAATCATGGATAGAAAGACATCAAACACACATAGATTTTTCAAGGATGATCTTGTTTTGATTCCGAATTTCAAATCTGTTATGATGTTCTCAAGAGGGTGAGAACTCTGATATCTATGTGGTTTGAGTACCAGTTGTTCATTCCTAGACAATTCCATGGTGTCTTGTTGTTGTGGAGCAGGATCAGGGCTAGGTTGCATATGTTGAATTCCCCCTGTCATGTTGCTTGGGGTAGTTGAACCTGGTCCATCACCTGTTCCTCCTTCTATGTTTGCTTCAATGTGATCACTGCTTCTCACCAGTCCAAGCTCCTCGTCTTCTTGTTCCTGTCTCTTATAAAGAGAGTTAGTTTCATCAAAGACAACATGCACACTTTCTTCTACACACATAGTTCTTCTACACACCAGTCCAAGTTATGTTTTTCCTTTCAACAACCCTATTTTGCTGTGGGGTTCTAGGAGCAAGAAAGTTATGATTGACACCGTGTTCATCACAGAACTCAGCAAACTTAGCATTCTCAAATTCAGTACCATGGTCAGATCTTATTGATGCTAGTTGATGTCCTAATTGATTTTGAGTTTTCTTCACAAATGAGGGGAACATATCAAATGCTTCATCCTTAGATGCCAGGAATAAGGTCCAAGTGAACCTTGAATAATCATCAACTAGCAC